>CM077302.1:570000-605000 GCA_039654925.1 Anguilla pacifica | reverse complement strand
CTCCGTCTGTTTACAGTTCCCTCAGCAGGAAGGCAGACAATTCGGCAAACTCCGCCAAGTGTTTTTTTTTTTTTTTTTCCTACATCTGCGTGCTTGGGGAATAGCAGGTCGCCGGGTTCACGGTCCGGCGCGGGGGGCTACAGATACGCGTGTGAAACGACACGAGGAATGGACACAACCTGAGGGAAACCGTGACGTCACACAAACCATTTTAAGAACCTGGACAAATCTTGCGTTTCTCAATTAAATTAGAACAGAATTGTGCTTCGATAATGAGGGCAGGCATACCAATTACTGGGTCACGTATAGTTGTGGAACTTCAAGCCACAAAATGACAGCTTCAATTGTTTGTTTTTTTTTTTTACGATTTTACTAATGTTTCCTGAAAGATATTTTGTAGCCTTGAGATGACCCATATTCTGTAGCTGTCTGAGGTCTGTACTGATCTGAGCCTCTTTGTGGTCTGTGCTGATCTGAGTCTCCGGTCTGTGACAGTCAGTCTCTCTGAAGTCTGTACTGATCTGAGGTTTGTGATGGTCAGAGTCTCTCTGTGGTCTGTACTGATCTCAGTCTTTATGAGGTCTGTGATTGTCAGAGTCTCTCTGGGGCAGTATATCTGGAAGAGAGGGTGATAACAGGAACTGTCTTGCTGAGATTCATTCTTCTTTCTGAATCGCCATTGGACGCCACTGAGCCAATAGGAGATGTGAGGGACATGTGGGGTGCTGATGTGTGCATTGGGGGTTGGGGTTCACAATTCCAGCTTCCATTTAAATAGAAGTAAATAGACGCAGAAAACACAACAGTGCCATAGAGAGGCGTTCCCTTCCCCTCCTGGCTTTTCATTTGCATTATGACAAAACCACTCTGGCTGACTATTAAATGCACTTAGGCGTTTAGCAGGAGTAGATGCAGTCCTCCAGAGCGACTTAGAGTGCTTCTAACAAGGATAAAAATAACAGCGCCAGACCTAAATAATCAATTCAGAGACAGTCACGGAGACAACTGTCAAAAATGAGTGTACAAATTCACCCCCCCCACCTAAACTGAGGGATTGAATATTCAGTCACGTCAGAACAGAAAATATTTTATTATAGTTATCGAGAAAATAGGTTTGCAAGCTTAAAGTAAGATCACTGGTACGCAGTGGCAATGCCTAGGAGCGAAAAACCACCAAGGTTGAGAGACTTGGCAGGGGTGGGGGGGGTGGGAGGGTTTGGCCGAGGTACGGTCTCTTTTCCCCTTTAAATTCTTACTTTCATTGATTATGCATTTCATAATGTAAACGCTGTACATGTGCCTCTAGGTTAGGCTTAAATTAGAGAAAATATTGAAGACCATTCATTCGCCACTAAAATGAATTGTAACTGATGTTCTCACTGAAGAATAAAGTTAAATATCAGCTTTGGAAATGGACGTGAAAAAAAATACAGAGGACATGATCTCAGTGTCCATAATGGTAGTTACGACCCTGCTGGTACGTAGGGCAAGCAAAGGCTGAAATTGAACTTTTATTTTGTATTTTTTACTTGTGTCCCAATATTGCGGGAAAGTTGGGGGAAATAAGTCATTTCAAAACTATAAATTAAATGGAATGACTCCTGGCTGCCGAAAGTTGCAGTTCTGTAAATTTTATTTGAAAATATCGCACAGTGTGCAGAAAATTCAACAGCTCCGTCATTATGGCTTTAAAACATGGAAGCCGACAAGATGACATTGCAAGCAAAGCATATTTCTTTTTGCATTCTTTTTTTAAAAATATACTTTATTAGTTTATATACTTGTGTGAAGATTCCATACCTTTTATTTCAGTTGTGCATATTGGAAGTACTCTATTTATCCGAACAGTATATAATTGTCATTTGACTTAAAAGCTCTACACAACATTGGCTTCATGAGACTTTGACATAACCGTTAATTAGATGTGTTTAATGCTCAAGGCCAGATATTTCTTGTCATGAGAGTGAGGTCATCAAAGTAAAATGCACAATTAGCCTGGGCGGCATAACGCTTTTAAAATAATGCTTTCAAGCGGTTTCCTTCTTCCCGAATATTGTTGGGGCACGGTTCGGAGCCCCCCCCCCCCCCCCCCGCGCCCCCCCCGGTGCGGCGATCGAGACGGGTGTGGTTATTTTCTCTTGGGGAAGCACACATCCTATTTCATAACAGAGTCAACATCGGGCAGGAAGACGTGGAGAAAACAGAGGTCAGTTCTCACAGCCCTGTCCGTTTCTGATAGCGGGCTCGCTAACCCGGGCTACGGTCCAGAGCCAGGGTCGGGGACCCAAACCCGACATCAGGTGCCTAATCAGCGACAACCACCCGCGTGTGACATAACATCCCGCGGTGGACTGATGTCCCTCTGTGTTTCCATTTGGTTTTTATGCTCTTACTAGCAGGGTTAAAATGGATCTGAAGTGACATCACTGGAAACAGACATTGTAGCAGATCAGGGTTTTTATATTCTTATTAGCAGGGTGACATCACTGTGACTGTGACATCACTGTGATGGTGAAATCACTGGAAACAGACATTGTAGCAGATCAGGGTTTTTACGTTCTTATTAGCAGGGTGACATCACTGTGACTGTGACATCACTGGAAACAGGCATTGTAGCGGGTCAGAACCATGGGTCTGACCACTTGGGTTCTGCAGAGAATGAGAATGTGTGGATTTCACAGAAAGATCACAAAACTGATCCCTCTCCATCCACTGATATAAGTACCATCCAGTGGCTAGTGACTTTTGTTGTGAAAAGCTTCAGCGTACCGCTTTTTGAATGCTATCTATTATTATAAATGTTGTTGTTGATGATGATGATGATGATGATGATGATGATAATGATAATAATAGGCTGATAAGCTGAGGCTATTCAGCCTGGAAACCGGGTGGCCCGCGTTCAAAAGTCAGAAAGATGGGAGGGGTTTATGGTTGCCATGTAAAAGGTGGGGAATCCCCACCCAGGGGGACTCTGAAATCGTGATGAATTTAATGAGACGTTGTCAGTCGTTCTACTGCACATGGACTCAGTTTATCTAACCGAGTTAGTGAAGTAAGCACTCAGCTTTTTAGCAGCGATGACCCTGGGAAACACAGTGGGTGGGGAATTAAATTGATTGTTCAGCCAATCAGATTCGGGGGGGGGGGGGCAATGGTGGTTAGGTGGCAAGATCCAGGGAGCCATTTTTGTGGGAATTTGGCCGAGGTTAAAAAAAAAGTGCCACAGACTTTTTAATAACCACAGTGAGCAAGGACCTCGGTTTGTATGTTATATTGATTGATATGCCCTTGATTGACAGCTGAAGAATGTTCTCGTGTCCTGAGTATGAAGCGATTGGCTCTGGCCTGTACTACACGTGAGCAGAACAGGCTGAATGAAAGCCAGAAATGGATTTGGCCATCCAGGAACAGGGTTGCGCACCCCTGTGTTACAGTGTGTCCCGAGACCCGGGGTGTCCAGTCTTATCCAGAAAGGGCCTGTGTGGGTGCAGGTTTTTGTTTTAGCCCAGCACTGCAACACCTGATTCAACTAATTAACTAATGGTCCCCAATCAGGACCTTGATCATTAGAATCAGGTGTCTGGGTCACATGCCCTAGACTAAGGCCGCTTGTCTCTGTTACTGTTGTCTCTTCTTCCAGCATTCTGGGTGTGTGGCAGCAAGGTTTAGTATGATGTACTGATGTGTGTGGTGTAGGGTGTGTGGCGTGTGTGTGTGTGTGTGTGTGAGAGAGAGAGAGAGAGAGAGTGAGAGTGTGTGCATGTGCATGTGTGTATGTGTGGTGTGTGTGTGTGATGTACTGACAACTGTAAAATCTATGATCTGTGATCGTTAATGCTATGAAATCGATGACATAGTTACAGCAGTCAAATCTATATGATGCTGCCCCAGCAGTGAAATCTGTGATATAGTTACAAGTAGTAACGTCTGTGATAACCAATGTAGTTTCAGCTGTCAAATTTTTTTAATTCTTCTTTTTTTTTTTTTTTTTTTTTACTACAACAGACTTCCCTGGAAAATCTCATTCGATGAGTGACACAATAACAAGGCTGCCCTCTGATTGGTTGAATAAAGACAATTCAGATGAACAGCACTCCCACATAAATGCTTTAACATTTATGTGTTTTTGAACAGCAACTGGAATACGTTTTGATCAAACACATTAACTGAACCCCCCCCCCCCCCCGCCCCCAGAGATAATATCAGTGATAAATGGAACCCCACCCCAGTATGTGTCATTGTTATCAACCTGCCACTCACTGTGTCAGCCAATCAGCCGATCTTATAAATACACACATGCACATACACATCCTGCCCCTCCCTCCCAACATGTACGCACACTCAAACACAACCCCCCACTCCACACACACACACACACACACACACACACTCGAACACACACCCATCCATGAGATGGACAGAAACCTTCTCGCTGTGTCAACTTTGTGCTAGGTCAGTCAGTTTTCCTTTTGTGAGTACAGGATGTTTGTGTGTGTGTGTGAGAGAGAAAAAAAGAGAGTAAGAGGGTGTGTGTGTGTGTGTGTGTGTGTGTGTGTGAGTGAGTGAGAGAGAGAAAAACAGTGAAAGTGTGTGTGAGAGAGAGTGTGTGTGTGTGTGTGTGTAAGAGAGAGAGTGTGCATGTGTGGTGTGTATGGTGTGTGTGTTTTGTTATGTGTGTGTGTGTGTGTGATGGTGGAGCTGCTGACTGTGAGACATTGTCCTCATACCCCTATACGGTGTGTGTGTGTGTGTGTGTGTGTGTGTGTGTGTGTGTGTGAGGGTGGAGCTGCTATCTGAGACATTGTCCTCAGACCCCTACGTGGTGTGTGGTGTGGTGTGTGTGTGTGTGTGTGTGTGTGTGTGTGTATATATATATATATATATATATATATATATATATATATATATATATATATATATATAGTGTGTGTGTGTGTGAGGGTGGAGCTGCTTACTGTGAGACATTGTCCTCAGACCCCTAACGCTCCTGTAACGGTGTAGGGGGCCGGGCAGCATTGTTCACACACACACAGAGCGGGTGAGGTCAGTGGGTGTGGCGTTTCCGTGCTTATTGTGTGTAGCGTCCTGTCCGCTAATATTAGCCAGACGAATCCATTCGCTGCAGATGCGACTGAGGGAAGCTCGGCTACCAGCAGCCAACATATTCCTGTCTGTATTATCACTCTTCCCTCGTTCTGAGATAACCCACAGTAACAGCTGTCATCTTTTGCTCTGTATTTTATTCTGAATATGAGGACCTGGCACATTCAGGTGGGGCCCTGGGTGCCCGAACACTTGCCCCTTTCGCCCCAAGCGCCCCATTTGCCCATTCAATTAGATTTTTCAAAAATGACATTTGTATTATTTTTGCTTGCTGTCATTAATTCTCATCAATTCATTTCTCATTTTGATAAAATATATTTTGCGCAGTGGCTGGGTGTCGTAAAACTAGGTTGGTGCCCTGACAGGAAATGTAGAGCTAGGAGGAAAAAAAAATAGTCTTAACTGTCTTTAAAAAAAAAAAAAAACTTGAAAATTCAAAACTGTGAGATTACTGTGTTGCTGAGCTGCAGTAGGCTCTAAATGGAAAGAAATAAGTGACTTATTATAAGCAGACTGGGCAATGCTAGTCACTGCTGGGCATGTGCTACAGTAGAGCCCTGACACGCTGGGAGTGCTGTGTAGGCAGTGGGTGTTAGTGGGGTGAAAAATGGTGACAATTCTAGGGACACACAGCTTGGGGAGGGACTTGCAGCTAAATAAATAGCTTTAGTTTTATTAAAGAACTGGGGCCCAGAGCAATATTTTTTCAGGGGGCGCAGAATTGTTAGCAATGCTCGTGTGTGTAGGCGCGCGTTGGACTCACTGCTGTTTCTCCTTCTCAGGCGTGTTGTGTCATTGTGGCCTCTGCAACGACAAGAAGTCTTCGGACGTGGAGCCCACAAACGCCACCCCCTCCACCACGCAGCAGGTCACGCTAGCTCCCACTGGCGTCAACAGCAGCGACCCCACCGCGACGACACCCGCTGCCACGGCAACGGCCGCCGCCGTGACGACGGCTGCCACCACAACCACTGGAGACAACTCCGAAACAACTAACACATCCGGAACGACAGCCCCTGTCGGAATGACACCCGCTACCAAAATGGCCGCCACCGCCGGAACGACGGGCAGTGTCGGAACGACCCCCGCTCCCCAAACGACAACCGCTACCCAAACGACAACCGCTAACGAAACGACACCCTCGACCGGGACCACAACCACTGGGGTAACCGTGACACCTGAGGCAACCACCAGTAAACAGTCTCAGCAGGAGTTGCCTACCGTATTGTCTGCCAGCACCGCCTCCACTCCCACCGCGACGCCGTCCACGCGAACGGCGGCTACGGAAACGACTACGGCGCTTCCCACCGGCGCCCCCGCGTCCACCGCGAACGCTACCCACAATCCCGCAGGTGAAAACCCTCCCTACACCCACCGCGCACGCTACCCACAATCCCGCAGGTGAAAACCCTCCCTACACCCACCCCGCACGCTACCCACAATCCCGCAGGTGAAAACCCTCCCTACACCCACCGCGCACACTACCCACAATCCCGCAGGTGAAAACCCTCCCTACACCCACCGCGCACACCACCCACAATCCCGTGGATAAAAACTCCCAATCCCGCAGGTAAACAACCTCCCTACACCCGCCACACACACTGCCCACAATCCCACAAACAAGAGTACCTCCACGCCAAGCTCATACACTACTCACACAGCCCTTTGGGAAAAGCCTGACTTTCCCATTCCTCAAATCACCTGGAATCCCAGATTTAGAGAACACTCACTTTCCTAGAGCTCATATTTCCCAGAATTCCCGGGTTACCCAGAACACCGCAGGGTAAGAATACCTGACTCATTTCATTTCCTCTAAACATCTCGTCTTGCCCTTGTTAGTCTTGCGGGTTCCTCTGCTTTCTCTTTGTGTCATTTAAAAAAAAAAAACATCTGATGACATCACTTGATAAATAGGTGGTGGGTGAGGTGAGTTCCCCTTCACTGTAAAGCACCTTGAGCATTTGGAAAAGTGCTATATAAATGTAATTAATAATAATAATAGGTCTATTTCAAATCTTGAAATCTACTGTTGGAAAAGTTCCACTGGGGGTTGGTGTGGAGCACTGGACAGGCGATTCGGAAAACTTGGACATGAGCAAACTGATGTCAGAATTTCCAGAGGACTCTGCTAAGCACATGACCTTGGCTAATAATGTTAGCACATGACTGGGAAGAGAGAAATTCCCATGCACCATACCTGGGTCAAATACGTATTTGTTTTGGATCCAAATACTTTTCTGTGCTCTGTTGATCTTGCCTGGTGTAATTGAGCCTGCCAATATGACCAGAAGGCGGGGTTTGCACTTTTTGAGAATATTTCATTGGTTCCAATACAACAGACAAGATCAGTACAGTATAGAAAAGTCTGGTCTGCCATGCACATAACTTATATGCATCCAGTTCCACTTTGACTATGTGTGGTATGTATGTACAAGATAGCCAGTGGTCAGAAACGTTAAATTATTGATCTGAATGGCATGTATCTATGCCTTGGTGTATCTAACTTAGCCGGTCTGTGTACCACAAGAGGGTTCCTATTGGCCTGTCTATGTTTGCAATCTGACTCTACAGGTGTAGACTCAATGAAGTCACGTGTTATTGGTCATCATGGTTCAGCCGTCACGTTTCATTGGCTTGGGACAGCCGCTGCGGTTGCTAATGGCCGCGCTAACGTTAGCTGTTTTTTTTCCTCCTGGCAGAGGTGTCACCGATCCCACAAACCCAGAGCCCCTCTACTGCCGCTACAACTGTATCCCAGGATGCACCGGGGCCAGGCGGGGCAGTGACAACCGGCAATGGAACTGGCATCCTCCCAAAGACAACCGATGTGAGAGAGAAGAGCCACTCCTGCCCATTGCCACTGTCAAAACTCTTTCTTTCTCCCTTCTCCAACATACATGCATATCCGTACATACAAGATAATATACAAATATATAATGGAGAAGGGGTGTGGCCTCCAGTGTCCATTGGCTTGCAAGGAATTCCCTCTGCTCTGTTTCGCTCAACTTCGCCTGTGTTCCTTTGTACCTCCCTAGCGTCCAGCCGTCTGAATATAAAATAAATAAAATACCTCTGAGCGTTGGCTGTAAACCTTTAAATTAAGCCTCAGCTCCTTGCACCGTTGTCTTATGCGTGTGTGTGTGTGTGTGTGCAGTGTCATCTTTTTTTGGACCCCTCTCATGAAAGAAACACGAGTAATCGTTTCTACGTGTCTTGCAGGCCCCGGTGAAAGGCGGAGACGGCGAAAAGGTAAGAGGGTGGGCAGAGACGCTGAAACTGTGCGCATGGCATCTGTGCTGGGCACAGAAAGAGTGAGCGGAATGTTCCGGCAGGTCTGCTGGGACAAAAAATGCAAACCAGTTCCTCTCGCTCATTACGAAGGGTGGATGTGTAACAGGAAGTTTGCCTTTAATAAAAAATCAGTGCATCTCGGTTGACTGCATTACCTTTTATTAGCAAGGAAATCACCTCCCACTGCACTGAGTCCTTTAAAGGAAGTCATTTCTCTCTCTCTCTCTCTCTCTTTTTTATAGACGGTGGTTTATGTGAATGGTCAGACGGATAAAAAGGTGAGACGTGACTTGAGTGGTGAAATTTGTGTGGGAAGATGGCGGAACTGTTTGTGGCGTACGGGGACGTATTATGAGGCAGGGGTGCCCCACCTACCCGGCCAGGCCAACCAAAGGCGAACCCTGGGTTGGGTTGGCGTACGCGATTCAGAGACGAGGCGAGCGTCGCGGCGGTGAAAAAGAGAGAGGGATTCGGTCGCTGCGGAGGAAGGAGAGGAAATCGCGCGTCGCGGTTTGGAAAAACGACCCCGCACTCGGGCCTGTGGGAAACCGCTCGTTCCCGTTCCTTTAATAACAGCCCTGGGGTAATCCGCTCCTCTTGACACAGGAAGCGAACACTTTGACCTGTGACCCCTCTCTCCGCACAAAGGGGTCGGGTACAGTGCCCTGTGCTGATATGACAACCGCTCCGCTAGTTCAAAACCAAGGAACACTGCGCTCTCCACGGTTATGGTTATGAAACACATCGATATAATATAAGTCATGTCATAATAATATGGAATTATATGGAATACATAAATTATTAATATAATATAAAATATCTAATAAAATGTTTACCGTTTTGAGATCTGTGTTGAGAACTGCTGAAACATTGGAAAAGTACCAAGACTAAGTACTTAGCACTGAGTCAACCATGGAGATTGTTACCATGTCAACATCACATCACAATTCGGTCGCTTTTTGATTGGCTCAGCTGCAGTAGAGCAGGGTTACTGTGCTGATTAATCCCCGGCCAGCATAATGTCATCAGTGTGCCAAAAGGAGCTGAAGGCCTGGAGTTATATTGGCAGATAAAAGCAAATGCCCTCAAAAAAAGCTACTTTTGGAAAGGCAAAATAAAGGACTGACTGCTTGCTGTAAAAAATAAAAAAAAAACTAACAATTAAACTCAATTATTTTGGAAAGGCAAAAAAAGCGAATAACGAAACTCAATAAGCAGAAATATTTCCGCTAAATTAGGAACAAGCTTAAATTAGAGACAATTTCTGAAAACAAATTATAGCGCCAGATGTTTTTTGGTCCCACAAGTCAGTGCGCAATCACTGATAATTCAGCACACGTGGCTTTAGAAGGCAGAAGCTGATCTGAAACTCTCTTTTATAAAGGCTTTTTAACTTCCTGTTGAAACGGGTTGCGCGTTTTTGTGGGGATCACTAATTCTGGTTTAAAACCCTGGACAGGGAATGCCGGACTACGAAGTCTGTGTAGAGCTGATGAAGGCCGTGCAGGCGGACAAGTGCACCCTGACCACCCACCCTAACGGGACCATCAAGAGTGGCTCTGTGCAAGGTTGGTCGACGAATGTGCGCTGCCCCTAGTGGGCGTAAAGGGGAAACGCACCAAGCGAGAGTTGAACTGGCCCCACCCTGCAGAGTTTGACCTGTGTTGTTGACCGTTGAGCTAATGTATTGAGCACTGGTGCTTTATATGAACCATTTAGGCTCATATACAGCACTTCATATAACCATCAGAGCGTTGATTCATTGTGGATATTAAAGGACTGAGGTTTTTTTTGTTTTTAAAAAAAATGTATTTTCTTTTTTTTTTGACAAACACTAAGAATTTAACCTTGAGCCAAATTTTCAGTCTGGCTGACTGATTATCCCCCAACTTAACAGACTGAACAGTTTCCCCCTCCAATTTAGCTGATATGGTGAGAATTCTGGCACAAAATGGCCGCCTCACACCACCTGCATGGGAATAACATACTCACATGTACACCCCTGGCACCACTCATCAGATCACTGTGAACAAGCTGTTCACATGATAATTATTATTCTTGGAAATAATGTCAAAGCGCGTGAATGCTCTCTATATAATCATATCTTGTTTAACATCACTGCAATTGTGTGTAAATTTGTATTTCTGGGCTTTCTTATTTGCCATAGAGTGTAAGCAAAAAAAGAAAAAGCTTATTTAATTTGCCATTTATTTACTTTTGTTTCAGTTAACCCCACCGTTCTGAAGAATCTTCAAGAGAAACACAAAGAAAAGGTATAATGCAGAAAGAAAAACTTCAAAAATACTTTGTGACCACAAAAAGCACATTTTGAAGATATATCGCAATTAGGGTAGCCAGGTGAATAAAGAGCAAAAAAATTAGGACGCCATAACATTTTTGCACTGTGATTTAATATATTGAAAATGCAAAAACATAACACAGCCTAAAGCTCACTGACGTGGCAGTGGACAGATCTATTCTGACGATGAAGAAGCTTGCACTGCAAAAAAAAGTGTTAACACGTGTTTTAGTCTTGTAATGACACTTTTAAAACAATTTTCTCTCTCAAATAGGAAGTATTAGCTTAAGTTTTAACTTAGCAAAAAGCAAATTGTAGCAAAAAGTAAGAGAAATACGATGTAAGTCTAAATATAAGATTAAATTCTTAAGATTGACTTATTTTTAGTTTTTTTAGTGTAAATTGCCACTGTTGGGACACCTAGTCAGCCTAATTGCCTTTTCAATATTGGTGTTCGTGTTGATTAATTTGTAATGTTCTTGAGCATTATTGATAAATGGCATGCTGCCTGTACTGAGCATTATAATGACTGTCTTCCTTCCACAACAAGCTTACATATCCAGCTGGCAGCTGGGAGTAGTAGGTATTTCCTGAATATAAACCCCATCCATATCCGCACTGCTCTGGATGTATAGAGTAGAGAAATGAAACAGGAAGTGACATTAGCTCACCATATGTGTGCAGACCTGTCCCTGGTTGCTGTCTGTGACCTGACGTGCCCTTAAAATCAGGCCATATACAGGGGAGTGACGTTGCATTAGCATGGTGTTAGCGTTCCATTAGCATGGCATTAGCATGGTGTTAGCGTTCCATTAGCATGGCATTAGCATGGTGTTAGCAGCCCATTAGTATGGCATTAGCATGGTGTTAGCGTTGCATTAACATGGCGTTAGTGCTGCATTAGCGTAGCATTAGCGCTGCACTAACGTTGTGTTGACGTTGTCCGTTTTGAGGAGGAGCCTTCGAAGAACACCACCCTGATCGCCATCCTGTGCTCCTGCGCCGCCCTGCTGGCCATGACGGCCGCCTTCATCGCCTACACCACCTGCCACCGCCGCTCCTACAGGAAGAACCAGGTGAGCTCGCGTGCTAGCTGCAAACCGCTAGCGGAAACAGCCCAGCTAGCACAAAATGTTCTCACAATTTTACTGTAATGTTCTGTTTTGTCAGAGTTACTGCATTGCCACTACATTGCAGCAACATTGTGAGAACTTTTTTGTGTTGCCTGGGAATAAACCGTCTCAAAAAAGATATAGTGGCTCTGCTATTGTATGAATTACAGGAAGTGATGTCACGCAGAGTCATCAATTGTGAATCCCTGAACAATGGGATTGTGGGAATGGGATGAGGAGGACTCACGAAGGCGTGGTGTCCGGCCGCTCCATCACCTGCCCCTCTCTCCACAGCAGCACCTGACGGAGGAGCTGCAGACGGTGGAGAACGGTTACCACGACAACCCCACGCTGGAGGTGATGGAGGTGCAGCCGGAGATGCAGGAGAAGAAGACGGCGCTGAACGGGGAGTTCAACGACAGCTGGATCGTGCCCTTCGACACGCTGGCCAAGGACGACCTGCCGGACGAGGAGGACACGCACCTGTGAGCTCGCCCAGCCCCGCCCCGCCCCGCCCCGCCCCCCTGTGGCTGCCGTGGAAACCCCAACCCCACCCCACGACGGCTGCCACAGAAATGACTGGGCCCTGATCTATAGGGGCGAGAAGCAGGTGTGTTCACTGTGTGAGTTTAGAGGGAATTCAGCCACTTACGGAAAAACCATCACCACTTAACACCGCTGGTGTTGAAAACACCGATCACTGTGTAGCCTCGTCAGCTCAGGTATAAAATAACACTCACTGCAAATACGATAATCTCACTGCTTACAGCCCTGCTGTTACCTTTACTGTTTTCACCTATTCTTCATAGAACTGGAACACAAAAAGAGGGGGAGAGACTTGTCATGTGACTCAGGGATTGCCAATCGTCATTGGTCACGTGTTTTTTTTAACCTGCAGCATGCAACTGCTGGACTTTCCTAATGTAAGTGGTTCCAGTACTTGGGAATTCTTTTATAGCTCACATTGTGTAAAAGAATCAAAGTTAATGCATTTCTGAAGAGAGCATTCCAAATGTCTTTCAAAAGACTGCCTGTAGTTCTACGCCCCCTGGTGGTGGTGGAGGCCACCTCCTGGGTGGACGGGGTGGTACTGGATGTCCCTCCCATAAATTCGGCTTGAGACTGTTGTACCTCAGTGGAAATGGAATATACTGCAATATATTGTAAATATGTGCACCTTTAAAATATATATATATATATATATATATGTATATATAATAAGTGCATTTCAGAACAGTGTTATATATATATTGCAATAACTGAGTGTGACAATGTGCGCGTTGCCCATATACTGAGAAGTGTTGCAATATCTATATAATATATTTTGTTTCAATATATTTTCAGCATATTCTATTTCTGTGAAGGTCTATTCTTCAGTGTGAATTTTGTTTTAATTTAGATTTTTGATTTTATTCACCTTGTTTTTCCATGCAGTGCACTTCTGTTCACTTTGAGGTAAACCAGTGAGTGTCACTGGTTATCACAAATAATTTATTACATACCTATAAACAGTAAAATGTGGAGGCTAAAGTCTACAAATGTCCCACTTTAGCACTAGGCTTATTTCCTCCAAAACACACAGAGTTCTCAGAGCACTCACCTGTGTATAGAATGTATTACTTTAATAGTATTAGAGGAAAAATAAAATAGCAGCTCACTCAGCTGGTAGGGCACCGTAGTTTTTACATTGCGACTTCAGGATGAATTATCCTGGCACATTCATTTCAGTGTTAACAGTTCGCCCAGGAGACGATAACACATGAACTACCCTGACTAGCGTGTCTTTTCAGGCACTGCTAATAGGTAGCGATAAGCTATATGCTAATACCAGGAGTGTTGATGCATCTTAAAGGTCTGTTCCATGGGAAGTCCCTATCGTTTGACTTGTCAATCAAATCTTGCCACGTGTCTCTTTTACGTGTTTTAAATTTCAATTATTACTTTGCATTTTTGTTATAACTGTGTTATTTAGGCAACTTTACTTTGTATTTACACACTTTGTACTTTGTACTACACACACACACACACACACACACAAATACCAGCATACAGTCGGAAGTTTGAGAGTTTGTTATGAGCAACTTTGTACATAATTTAGAATTTTATTTTACCAAAGTACTTTATAAGGGTAAATATGTCCTGTATTTATGGTGTTTGCTGAAATAGCAGAACAGGAGTCTGACACACTGGAGTCACGCCTACGGATTAAATGCGTTCCTAAAAGGACTAGCGTCATAATAGAAATGCATACCGTCTTATGCCGATTAAAGTTTCGCAGAAATAAAATTCTAATTATTAGCTGCTCGGTATCTGTAATTATGTTCTGTTGTTGTGGATGAATGTAAAACATTTAAGTGCCATTCCTGTAAAAAAAAAAAAAAAATTTTTAAAAAAACAACAAGAAGAAGAAACTATCACGTTTTCTGAAGTCCAGAACACCTCGAAAATCGTTCGAAGGAGTCACATGACTGTCGGGTTCCGAGGACAGGTGAGAAATGCAATAAAACGCTGTCATGTGACTGCCTTACATTTTGGTCGCCTAATAACTTTATATAAAACAAAGACTATTTCGATGGGGTTTTTGGTATTCACAAAATCATTTGTGTTTTTTTTTTTCTAGTCTGGGAATAAAAATTTGAGCAAACCTATAATTTGTCATTTTTTAAATGCATTGCAGTTGGCTGACTTTCTCATCACAAAAGCAGCAACAACTAAAAATACATTAAAGTTTTCTTACTAACGTTTACTTGTGATATAAAATCAAACACAAAGCATTAAGTTATTCGAAGGTAGCACCTCAAGAGATCTAAACTTCAAACCCTGAAACTTAAAGGATAAAGTTATATCACTGAATTACTACTCCAAACATTGCACATATACACGGATACAAATAAAAAGTTCTCACTCTCAGTAATTAACAAACATTATCTGGATGTTTTGCCCGTTTTGTCAAGAAGGCCAACCGGTAAAATAAAACCTATAAAATCATAAATTATTTCAGTTTTTTAATTAGCCTGCAAAAGCTAGTAATTATCCAATGGTGCGCTACAGATCCTCAGTGATTTAGGATTATGTAACAACAGCTAACACAAACAACCCTGCAGCAAGTTTTAATGCTAACAATCCAGCAGTACACCTTAATAATGCAGCTCTAGCTAATTCTAACAATCCAGCAGCACACTTCAATAATGAAGCAATAGTTAATGTCAATAATCCAGCAGCACACATGAATAATGTAGCTACAGCTAACACCAGCTACGTTTAAGTCCTTGCTATGACACTTGTATGTGAACACTGCATTTTATTTAAAAAATTAAAAAAAAACATTGGTTGAGATAAAATGGCTATGAATATGTCTACCGCCTCATAATTTAAAATATTAATGGTCAAAATTCTGGACCAGACTATTTAACAAACCGCTTCATGCTATCTAAGCTGTACATATATGGAGGGGGGGTGTGCATCAAAAATCTTCGTGTAGCCTACCTTCCAACTACGTGGCCCCCCGGTGTGTCCATCTGAAAGACACTCACATATCTATCACACAAACACCACCGCTGCTGTGATGCACTTAGGTGTGCTGTGCTTTTCATTCGTCGAGAACTGTTTTCTTTGAATTTCGTTAACTCAACGGGTGAATTAATGCCGCAGAATATTTGTAAAGCCGCAGGAGATGGCGATCTGGATGACCAGCATGAAGACCATTTCTGCACTACCACAACTGCACCACTAGGCGGCACCCCTACCACACAGTCCACATGTTCCCTAGCATCTTAAACATTCCAGATATCCATAATGTAATTTTGAATATCCAAAATACATTGCGACTAGTAAAAATGTCATTACGGATATCCACAATTGGCATTATGACTAGTAAAAATGCAATTTCAGATATCTACAATTATATATTTTAGATATCTGAAATTGCATTTTTACTAGTTTACAGAGGTGTGGTTTAGAAGAAGCCAATTTAAACTTTCGGGGGGGGGGGACGGTGAAATTTCAGAAGCAGAAGAAACCCACACCAGCCCTTTTCAGATACAGTTGGACATCCCTGTTTTAGAGAAACAGTATTTTGTAATTATTGTCCCCGCCAGGCGAGAGCCTGGAGGGATTATGCGTTTGGTCCCGTGTGTGTGCGTGTGTGTTTGTGCGTGTGTGTATCTGTCCGCAGCTAATCTCGCATACTACTGGGCCGATCAGCCTAATACTTGTTGTGCATGCTGACAGCAGGCCAAGGACCTGAATTCTGGGAATCCGAGATAATGCACATACTATTTCCCCTGTTTACCCTACAATGAGATGAGCAATTATATCCACCCATTCCGCGTTACTGGTTACTGGTTCAGACTTTAGATTAACAGCATCCATCTTCTTAACTTTTGGACAGCACTTGAAGCTACGTGTGATTGGACTAGAGATCATATTAACTTAAGGCAGATGCGGTCTGGAACTGTTGAATTCTACGAACAGGATGCATGGGAACACAAACGAAATCTGAGAAACACAGAGTATGTCTTGATCTCCAAGACACAAAGGCTTGTAATCCCCACTTTAGAAACGTACTCCAAATGCTATAGATTCACACAGGAAAACACTGAGTGTTAAATCACCTCAATGTTTAGGGCTGCAATGGGCATAAATTGTAATCTGGAGCATATTGAGCTGTCCTGCTCTGCAGGGTTACTCATAATAAATCAATGGCTGCTTTCATCAGCTTCCACACTGAAAATCAGCATGTTATTCCATGACTTTCAGTGTACTATCCAGGATGGCAGGACATAACCAGGCCCCAATGAGTAGCAGTCAGGAAATGGACATTTCAAACCTCATATTGCCGATCAGACCTGCTTTTAAAAGTCTCAAGTGGTCTTTTCTTTTTATAGGATTACAAATCGCACGGCTCAGCTCGTTGCCTGAGAACACGCCGTCCGGTTAGGCGCGCCCAGTGTCAATGCACTTAGCGTAGCTTCGAATGCGACTTTGCCTCAAGCTTCGCCCGGCACATTTGGAAGTTGCGTACAAGCGTGTGCAAAAAAACACACGCTCACCCACACGTGTTCATATTCATACACGCACGCGTGGCAGAATCAAAGACAGACCGTGCATTAAGTGACCTGTTTAGTCTGAGGGCAAAATTAATCTCATCTGTACTTTCAGTACATTTTGTTCTCCATACCGTACAGCGACACACACAGAGAATATTAACCCTGTCACTACAGCCTTACACACAGAGTACACCCACTCTGTTACTACAGCCTTACACACAGAGTACACCCACTCTGCTACTACAGCCTTACACACAGAATACACCCACTCTACTACTACAGCCTTACACACAGAGTACACCCATTCTGCTACTACAGCCTTACACACAGAGTACACCCACTCTGCTACTACAGCCTTACACACAGAGTACACCCACTTGCTACTACAGCCTTACATACAGAGTACATTAACCCTGTCACTACAGCCTTACACACAGAGTACACCCACTCTGCTACTACAGCCTTACACACAGAGTACACCCACTCTGCTACTACAGCCTTACACACAGAGTACATTAACCCTGTCACTACAGCCTTACACACAGAGTACACCCGCTCTACTACTACAGCCTTACACACAGAGTACACCCACTCTGCTACTACAGCCTTACACACAGAGTACACCCACTCTGCTACTACAGCCTTACACACAGAATACACCCACTCTACTACTACAGCCTTACACACAGAGTACACCCACTCTGCTACTACAGCCTTACACACAGAGTACACCAACTCTGCTACTACAGCATTACACACAGAGTATGGTCAGTATGCTACTACAGCCTAACACGGAGTATACACACATTTAGTAAATAATGCTATGTAGAGCAGGTTACTGTCCTCTATTGTTATGACTTTGGCGAAATTCATAATTCACACTAAACTGTACATAATGGAATGAAAAGTAAGGATTCTTCAGCACCAGAGATGTCTGACTGTAGTGCAGCAGTGGTTTGTTTATCAAAACAAGTTCACCTGAGTTCAAGTCTCTCAGTTGTTAAATATTTTAAGTGATCCATGAGACGGTGAACTCTATTCCACCGTGTGCGCTGTAGTCTGGTCCAGGCGCAACAACTGGTATTTCTAGTATAGATTTACCATTTTCTCCAGGGCACTCTGGTTTCGAAAAACGCTTTTGCATGATCGCCTTCGATTTAGCTTGGCAAAGCCTCAAAGGAGAAATGTATGCGCTGTCCAAACTTGGCCATAGGTACAGAACGTTCCGGCATGGGCCGGACTCGCTGAGAAGCACAAATATAAAAGAATGCGCAAGCTACGGGACAGGGTGTCCCCGACTCACACCGTCCCGACCCCGTCTCAGAGGGGCCCATCTCAGAGGGGCCCCTCCACACAGACTAGCAAGATCCGCCGTGCCCATTCAGTGAGACCTGCATTATGTAGGGGTTGTAATTTAACAGTAGCTGTATTATGTTGTGGTTGTAATTAAGTGGGAGTTGTGTTGTGGTGGGGTTGTAATTTAGTGGGAGTTGTGTTGTGGTGGGATTGTAATGAAGTGGGAGTTGTGTTGTGGTGGGGTTGTAATTTAGTGGGAGTTGTGTTGTGGTGGGATTGTAATTTAGTGGGAGTTGTGT
This sequence comes from Anguilla pacifica, assembly GCA_039654925.1. Classification (NCBI taxonomy): domain Eukaryota; kingdom Metazoa; phylum Chordata; class Actinopteri; order Anguilliformes; family Anguillidae; genus Anguilla; species Anguilla pacifica. The sequence goes on along the minus strand of CM077302.1, from coordinate 586,552 downwards.
TGTGGTGGGGTTGTAATTTAGCAAGAGCCTCTGAGCTCATTCTCTGGCCGGCTGACGTTCTGTGCAACCTGTCCTCCAGACATGATGGTGGGGAGGGGGGGGGGGCACCATCTGACAGAATGTGGAGAACGCTCTTCAGTGCATGCAAGCTGGCTTATACTGGCTACCCATGACTGATGACACATGCAAGCCTGCTTAGTCAGATAAATCCTTTCCTTTCTGAGTGAAGGATTAATTTGGGCACAGTCTAAGCAGCCTTCACAGGACTCTGTGTGCCGTCAGTCACAGTTGACTTGTCCAATTTACTCTCTCGAACAGGGGTGCACTACAAGGGCCGATACGTTTCGGGATTTCATGCCAGCTTCTGCTCTTAATTACTTAATTAGCTCAATCATAGCTTGATCTGACAGTAATATAAGGCACAGGCTACAGCCGCAGACTGCAAGTGTATCCTAAAGATTTTGGAGCGCTCAAGTACAGGAGCGAACCAGCGTCGTTTTTATCGAGCTGTCATAAGACTAGAATTAAGGTAATTGGTTGGAACAAAAACCAGCAGGCAGAGTGCTCCTCCAGGACAGGAGCTGTGTAGAATGAAAGGCCGCACAGGAGAAGGTTCTCTGTTGCATCGTTAGCCCACGCGGCTGTGTGAGGGAGAGACCGACGTCACGGCGGCAGTACGCTCCGCAGGAAGTGTCGTTTGGATTCCAGATAATGTGAGCGTTGCTCCTGTGGATCTGCGCAACAGCCTTAACCTCAATTAAAACGGAAAGCACACCACAAACGCTCCCGTCACTCAAAAACACTCTCTTTGTGCAAGAAATGCAATGGTACAACGGACTGCAATACAAAGTGCTTTACAGATCAATAAATGCTCAATACCAATTGAGGACCGAACCCGAAGCCCTGTCTTTCTTTGTACAGTTGTGAGTGGGGAGGGGGGGGGTGCAGATCTGCTACTATGCGTTTCTATCCACGCTTCGTCCAACAAGGGGCACGGTTGAGCTAAAAACCAAGGGTGTCAATCACACACTATTTCTCGAGGGGAGTTGGCCAATCGAGAAGGGTATTACCGACGCCTGGACCAGCTCCGCAGGGCATAGGCCACTCCCCATTGGAGCTAGACCAATCTCGAAACGGGCGGAGTTTAGCGTAAACCTGACCCTAACCTACAACCCTCCTCTTTGGAGGTAGGCCACACCCCTTCGGAGCTAGGCTCCTCCTATTTGGAGCAGCTGCAGGTGCCAGAAATACATACTTGCCGGCTCTCTCAATTGCGCTGTACAGGGAAGGTTTTGCCATTAAGCCCTATTTAAGCTCTCAGAGGTAGGCAGTTTGCGCACTGAGTACTGGAATGTGGCTGAGGGTGTTTGGACATCGGGGTCATTTGGAATACCGTTTGCATGAAATTCGCCTTGGGTTCAATGGTGCCCCAGTAATGAAGACCAACCTGTTGAATCAGAACCTCGTCGTGCAGGTGCACATACTGTTTAGTTTAGTTCAGTTGAGTTTATTTAGATCTATTTCAGGCCATCCATGAGCTAGGTAGTCTTTCAAGAGTCCAAATATCTGCCTAAGACCTAGCAATTCGTTTTTGTACCCTGTAGGGGACATAAGTCTCTGGTCTTAATCTCAAGAGCAATATATTCAGCTATGCTGAAACCCGCCCTACAAGGCGCATTCAATAAAAATAAAATAACATTTTTTTGAAAATATTTTCACCGCAGCACGTTTTTATGTCAGGCAGGAAACTTGGACGTTTCATAAAATCAAAATACTTTTTTTCTGCCTGTTCTCTGGAGGTTAACGAATGCACACTGATAAGCGCGTGGAAATTTCACTTCCGGTTTTGTTACGCAAGTAAGCCGAAAAAGAAAAAAACAAAACGGGCCACAAAAACCTGAGGGTCACAGCAGTGAGTAACCATGGGAACGCACTATGACTGAAACTCCCTGGAGCCCACACAGTCCACTTTTCCGGAATGCAACAACTAGGTCACGCTTCTCGACGCAAGTCTATGTAACAGGGATTTACGGTCCGCAAAAAATCAGGCTATATTGTCTAATCGTACGAAATTTCGGGTTTAAAAAAAAAAAAAAACTTTCGATCTTCGGGTTTAAGAACATCTATTTCGACCATAGCTGCAGAGTGCATTGATGTGCATTTTAACAAAGCCATAAAAGCCAGGCCTTGAAGAAATTCAAAGACAATCTCTTACAGTGTATTACGGGTTTTGTTAACACCATTTAAGAAGATTAATTATCTGCTCCTGTGATGGCTTTTTTTCTAAGACACATAGACTGGGTTTTAACAGGGTGCATGGTTTCAATCCACTTGGCTTGTGTTATTTTCCCACAGGCAATTCCTTCTGCCACAAGCGTGTGTCCACATTTTCAGCATCTATTGCCCGAACAAAGTCAATGTAATCTGTCTGCCTAAGAAGCCAATCCTTATGCACTGAAATCATAATGCCATATATTTTAAAATACACTGCAATATATTGAAATGCATTTTATTACATGAAGGCACTCATGGTTGTTGTACAACAATGAGGACAAAGCAGCAATAATACATGTGTTTTGCAATGTATTTCTATGTATTATTAAATACATTTGCAATGCAAATTACAAAATGTTGTAAGTTTCAAGTCAATAAATATCATATTTCCCAGAGAAGCCAGTGTTCTTGTCATGATATCATTGGTATGTGCAGTTAAGGGTCGAAAATATTATCAGAATAAATTATGAAGGCTTATAATGGATCTCTATATATGGGGAAACTATATTTTATGTTGGGTAAAGCAAAGTTGTGATGTAAACAGTCAACCTAAAATCCAGTGCCCCTCCATTCTATAAACGGTCGACAAAAAAAGGCCAAACTTTCTAATAATAAACTAATCTCTAAACAGATACGGATGTGGCTACTTCAGGTCAGGAATTAGTCCATCTTGATGTTCAGGGATAGCCAAAGTGTCCGTAAATGGACATTTCATTAATGTATGTTCAACATATTACTGTAGCAGAGTGCTTATTGAAAGCTGAAGCTGACATCACAGGAAAGTGCCCACTTGTCAGTATAGCCTATCAATCAATCGATGTAACATGCTTATCCTCACCTACAGGGTGGCATACCTTGAATATGACGCACTGATAGGCCGTACAAAATATGACTGTAGTACCTGTTATTCTCTGGCAGAGGGAGCACTTGCGTAAATAATGTTGTTAAAGGGTTAAGCGCGTACAACTGCGTCGAGGGGAACAGGAAATGTCTGTATATGTAATGCTATGGTGTCTGGTGAAATTGTATTGTACCGTTGCTCATTCGTGCAGTAAAAAAAAAACAGCTCATTCATCCTAAATATCAGTTACTGATCTCAGTGCAGTTTTTTTTTCTGTCCGGACAAAAACAGTTGCCACGGGATCTCCGAATTAAGCTTCATGGTTCATTGAAGTTCGCAAAACGCAAATTCTAGCGAGGTAATAGGCTTGTTCCCAAGGTGTTCTGAAATTTCCTGGATGTGCAGAACGTTGGAAGTAAATCACTCATTTGGATTCTGTTAAAGCCCGTGTAAACAACAACAAAAAAATAGCCTCAAAAATGGATGTGTTTTTACATTAAATTTGCAAGACGGGCGTTTCGGAATGCGATTCCAGTAGATACTAGCAAGGTCATTGTATGGGGGTTGAATGAAACGGGAAGTATGTGACAGCTTTATCATTACTCGCTCTGGTAGGTATGTTAGGAGCAGTATCTGATGCTGATAACCGTAAGGAGACAGAAATACTTTGTGCAAAAGCCGACATCTTGGCTCACGAGCTGCTCAAGAAGTAGACTGGGCGTGTCACGCAGTATACCTTCAGTGGGGCGGTGCACGATGGCAAGTCGCACTCGTTGGGACGCGAGAAAATGGGCCTTTTGCGTCGGTTTATCGTCTGCACAAAGAAATTGATGTTATTTGTTTTGGCGTTTTGACTTATTCAAAAGAGCGAAAACGTGGACTGACGTTTGCACATCTATAACGCTTGAGATGTATTTCTTCTCTGTGTTATTTCACCGTGAATACAGATGTGGAGTACTTTTATTATCCTGGCTATGAGTTAATTGACTGATTCAACTGGAAAAGCACACAGGCCCGATGACAGTGTCATTCGAAAACGCATCCTCAGCGCGCACATGAATTAGTATTGCCATGTTGTTCATTTCTGCAGATGTTTTGCTCTTGATTTAACATGGGTCTACGTTATGACTTCCAGCTTCGCAAATTGCTGTACTAACCTTTCCTGGTTCTCCATTTCCACAAACATTAGACATCATGTAGTCTATCGGTAATTCTGATTATGGAGGCGATTTGATCACATGTCCGGATTTTCTGCAGGCATGAAGTCATCGGCATTTTGGGAACCCTGCTACTTCCCGGTACTTCTCGAAGTGTGAGCAATGTCCTGATGACAAATTATGACATCATGCTTTAGATCAGTCTATGACCACATGCAAGGGCAATATCTTTCTTGAAGTCACCTGCCTTCCAGTTTCAATTAAGCAATGACATCATCTGTTGTGTGTTCATTTTTAACCAGTTGTGTCCAAATAATTATTTAGCACAGTGTGCATATATACTGTTTATAATTTTGGGTAAAATATTATATAACCTGATATAAAATTAAATACTACTTGTATGATAAGTTGTTTTGTATAGTTTTTGATCATTCTACTAATTATTGAATGGAATCATATTTTGAAATGTTTTATATATTTTTTGAAAATTGTTTATAACTCTTCAGACCTCCCATCCCCACCCCTCAACACTCCCTCCGTTGGTATTAATTCAGGTTATGGCATTTTGAGATTTTATGTTATATTTGTTTTCTCACTTCTTTTCTAAGCGCTTGTTGCGGATGTATTCTGTATGTATTTAGAATTTGCACATTCGTTCTCTGTTAGCGTATACTTAAGGTGCGCTAGTGCTTCAGTGTTGCGTCTGTTGTGAGCGGGCTCTGTCATTGCTGCTCATATTAATCAGGCGAATGCTTGTCCGTCTCTGGTTTATTGTAAGCCACTGTGGATAAGAGCATCTGAGCGTACTGTAATGTACAGTAAATGTACTGCAATGTTTGCTCAGGAAGCAATTGGGTGAACAGGGGGGATTTTTATGGAATGCTACAGAACTCAGACTTGTTCAGAGTGAGCCAGAGGTGGTCCGGTTTGATATGATGTCACCGCACGCAGTCGACCCCTGACGCGCTTCTGATCCTCGCATGGTTAAGGAAAGAACAAAGCTTTTCTCATGCATCGCATATTACGCCTTTGTCCTTGTCTGCATATGGGTAGCGTCAGCACACGTCCTGCTGGTGACAGAAGAATAAGCAATTGTTTTAAGGAAACATCGATTTTTTTCAGACACAAGCAATTAATATCATTCATGCAATGTTTTATTTTCACACGGATACTATTCGGCCCAAATGCACCTTTTTTTTTTTAAAAGAACCTGTCCCCCAGACGGAAACAGCTGAAGAACCTCGGCCTCTCCTCTGTGTGAGGTACAGCCCTGGGTGTTTGCCATAGGCCCTTGAGAACTTGTAGCCCAGCCCACATACGGGAGGCAGTGTAGTGTTAAAGGGTAAGGATTTTTTTTTCTTGTAACCTAAAGGTCGCAGGTTCGATTCCCCGGTAGGACACTGCCGTTGCACTCCTGAGCAAGGTACTTAACCTGCATTGCTTCAGAATATATATCCAGCTGCATAACTGGATGCGATGGAAATGCTATGTAAAAAGTTGTGTAAGTCGCTCTGGATAAGAGCGTCTGCTCAATGCCTGTAATTCAATATCTCCTTTGGGAGGGGCAGCCTCTGGCCATCCTGCTTGCTACAGCACGTTCTCCGCAAACAAGTGACCCGGATCTGAACAAACTTGAGGTTTTTTTTTTTTCACTCCTTTAAATCAAGCTTGCGTCTCTTAAAATGGGGGGACCTGGCACTATTTACAATTTCAAATATGTAACGCTGGGTCTTATCCGAAAAGGGTTTTTGCTTTAGCCCAGCACTACGACACCTGATTGTGCTCATCAAGGTCTTGATTGAAGACCAAGATTAGTTAATCGGGCGTGGTATTGCTCTGCTAAAACAAAAACCTGGACCCACATCGGACCTTTTTGGATTGGATGACTGGATGCGCCTGATCTAATGCGTCCCACAACTCCATGTTCACTTCACTTAAATGCGAGAATTCTCTGGGAAAATCATATCGTGAGAGGTGCAGCTGCACTCTTAAATTGGTTATATCAGTGACATATTTTTATTTGTGAATGTGAGGGACTTATATATATATTTTAAGGACAGTGAGTGTGGTCTTTATGGTACAGTGCAGTGAGTGTGGTCTCTATGATACAGTGCAGTGAATGTGTTCTCTATGTTACCGTTCAGTGAGTGTGGTCTCTATGGTACAGTGCAGTGAATGTGTTCTCTATGGTACCGTTCAGTGAGTGTGGTCTCTATGGTACAGTGCAGTGAATGTGTTCTCTATGGTACCGTTCGGTGAGTGTGGTCTCTATGGTACAGTGCAGTGAATGTGGTCTCTATGGTACAGTCAGGTGAAGTGTGGTCTGTATGGTACAGTCAGGTGAGTGTGGTCTCTATGGCACTGTGCACTGTGGCTTTTTATACCATCACAAGCAAAAAATAAAAAAACATGTACACATCCGTATGTCTGCAAGCATTACATAGTTTCTTACGCAGACACAATTAATTATTCTAATTTAATTAGGTGATTATTAAGATTTAAGTCTGAATGGAATAATTTAATTCATCATTTATAACTATAAGCCTACTTTATCCATCATGGCAAATTTAGGAACCAAAACAGGATGTACTAAATTATATATATAATATACGCATCGTTTGGCTGTGTATGTATTATATTTTATAAACACAGTAATTGTGTAAGGTTTTATTCTTCCACACAGTGGCATTTGCGTCACGACCAATTATGTAATCTAATGACAATGTTATGACAAGGGTTGCGAAGTTGCGGGTCAGCTCGCGGTTCGTGTGGCGCAGCTTTATTCGCGGCCGCGGCGCTTCGCGTGGTGTGGCCACAGTAACCGCGCTAGGTGGTGTTTCAGCGAGTCACGTGGGAGGTCCCTTTAAGTTTCCATAGAGCGAGGCCTCACCGTGTCACATGATGGACGTGATATAATGAAATAGCAGGAACGGAATAACGAAGTGCGCCCCGGAGCCATAAAAACATTGAGAAACCACGCAATCGTCTACAAACATCCCACACATGCACGCGAGTCGGAGCTGGCTTTGACTGAGAAGACGTGGGACGCTGAAGAACCCACGCAGTGCGCCTCGACGAAGGGACAGAGTACCTAATACAGGATTGCACCTGCTTTTACGCCACTTTAGTAGTATTTTAAAAAGAGGAAGATCAACTGGGAAGAAGTGCGTGCTTTTGACATTTGTGACAAGAGCCGAAATCTATGGGCGTAAGTTAAGTTATTTACAGAGAATCAGCTGATTGAATCGTAGTTGGAGTGCGATGTTTTTATTATAAAGTCACCAGGTCGGTAGTTAGCTGTCATGTTTGTTAATATTATCTTGTGCTAAGCTGTTCCGCTCCAAACTGATTTATTTAATGTCATTTGGTTTTCGAATTGCTGTTGTACTTTGTCCCAACGAGGCGGAATCCTGGAAAGCACACGTAATATAGCATATTCCTTATATGAATCGAATAAACATTGCGCCATGTTTAGTTGCTAAGAGACCTTTTTGATCTTTTGCCACATGGCTGTGACACCCGAGCATTGCCAATGTCCGCATTCCAGCGCATGTTGCGCAGATAAAATTCAAAGTTGAAATAAACTGCGTGTTTGACGACTTTAGCGGCCACCAAAAATTGTATTTCAACCACCTTTATCTTGCGTGTTTAGAAGGGCGGGTTGAAAACGCATGCTAGTACTGTTTACAGTGGCTTTGACGCTTCACGCCCCCCAAGTGCGTATCCGCTATACTGAAGACGTTGTAACTGCGGAGCGCTTCGGACTTCGAGATGGCTTCGTATAAGCGTTTTAAATGAAAACTGCCTCGCCATTTATTTCGCATAAACATCCAGCCTGTGTTTTAAACCACCTTGTAAGCAACGAAATAAAGGCACGAGCTTCACTGTGAGCGTTTTGAAGGACAACGCACTTTCGTAACTTGGGGTGATATATCAGTAACGTACTGTCGTAATTATACGTTAATAATATCATCTTTTTACTTATGATTGATTAGGTAAATTAATATTTTAGGCATAGCTTAAAATATTGGTAAACAAATAATAATAATAATAATAATAATAACTGCTTAATTCGCTGTTTCAAGGCAGCCATATGTTAGAAATCTCAGTTCTTCAGACCACCAGCGCATCACTGAGCGACGTTGTTGATTGCTTAAAGTCTCCATCCCGATGTTGCGTAGAATGTGTTTGGAAATAGTGCACATTAAATTGATGATCTTTTCAAGCCAATTCTAACAGTGAATGATATGAAGCTTACTGTGAAGGATTGGCTGGCTGATGCTGTCCATGTTAGGTCGCCAGAGCATGAAGTTACTGGTAGCCTACGTAATTCGTTGCGTAACTCAATAGTTATTTTTCCCGTACTGTTTTCGCGTTTTTATTTGTTTATGTTGCAGCCTTGATTATAATTGTATGTTTAATTAATTGACGCTGCGCCATGTGGAAGGCTCCGTCGTGAAAGATAATATTGCGTTGCCATGGAAGTGTTTACTGTCGTGTTATAGGTGGGGCTACAGTACACTATTTCCATGTCCTAGATCCATTCTCTAGATTTAGCACACGAGATACGGGAACACGTCAATATTATGCGACGTCACCAGCGTGCAGTGGCGTGAAAAGGTGCGAAAACAACGGAGTACCTGACCGCAGCCAGAACGCGCATGGCCCACACGAGTAATAGCAGCTACATCCAAAACATGAGGCGACGCTACAAAGGGGACGATACAGATTTCAGAAAACAGACCGTACGTTTTCAAACGTCTAATAACGAACGACAGCAAGGTATCATTCCTAGCCAGAACAAAGCGACAAAAGAGCCCTCCCTTTATTTTATGTATGTATTTTTCGTATTGGGAACACGTTTCGAAAGCATTCAAACATACGTAGTACTAATATTGCTGAGTTTTCCTTAGCATCTAACCGGCCCACGTTTCCTAACGAATAGCGTTTTATTTTCTGTTCACGCAAAAGCATAGAGTTGACGCAACCAAATCATCACATTACACATTAGCCTACTTTAAAATATACGGTGAGCTAAAGATGCTCTTTTCTGCGGCTCCCTCATTGGTTGTGCGCAGATGGGATCGGATCCTAGCGGGATTTACTATACTTGTTTGTTTCAACCAATCAGGGACCGGTAATTCAAAGAAGACAGGGCTGCAGAATATAATATATACAGAATAATAACAGATGCGCTCACCTTACACTTGCTCCTACCAGACAGAAGTTAAGTCATATGTTGTTTTAAAATAACGCGATAGCTTGGAACCAAAGTCCCATTAATGTGGTTTAGATATGCAGTTGTTATTATTCATCACGTTAATGGCGCTCGTCATTAACTCATCGTGCGCTCTGCGGTGACCTCGTGTTACATTGTTATTTTTTCCATGAGACTGATCAATAAGTGATGTAAGGTTGCTATCTGTACTGCCGTGGTGTTTAATTATAAGACATGAGGCCAAGGGTGTGGATGACAGATCCAGTGGGTATGTCTATCATGCTGCTTCTCCTGTTCTGGGCTGCGATTGGCGTGGATGAACCGTCAGTCTTCTCCATTCTGAGCGGTGTTGCAGTTGGACTGTCGACTGTGACTAGAGCAGAACGTCTTGGGGTAGTGCTCCGTTCTTGTTCTCGTCTGTGATTGGTGCAAGCAGCTCCGCCGCTGTATCTTTCCGGGATTCTGAAGTCGTCAATCATTAGTTGACAGGATGCGCACAGCGTGGATGGAGGCAAGAAAAAATAGCACAGTTCAAATGGCAACGTTTCATAACGTTGGGAGACGGTGATTCGGCACTATTGGTAAAATGTTTAGGTCTCCTTCCCTCCCTCCTTTGAAAATGCTCACAAAATGAAGTAGCGACGTGCTGTAAGCAAGAAGGGCCACTCTCTCTCGCTCTCACTTCTGCATTATAGTTTGCCTCTGACTGAGCTATTGAATGGAACGTGTGCGGCCAGCACTGTTTTTTTATACTTCAGTGTATTGAAAGCGATTCCCAAATAAAATGTCCAAGATGGTCTTGATTTTGAAAGCAGGACATCATTATGCCCAAGTTCGATTTTTCTAATCTAAAACCGGGAAATATTAATTTCTTATCCAAATATGTTGTCTTAAAGGTTGGATACGGGTAGGGTTGGGTTCAATGCAGCCAGTTAAGGAAATGTATTGAAATCCAATTAATGAATTTAAAAAGTCTCCGTAAAACATTAAACAGGTCTCGTGTCATTGAATCAGACTGAGATAGAGACGCCAGACCAGAACGAGCTTGAAGTTGTCAGGCTGAATCAGTTAAACCATCTGGTTGGTCTGTGCTGAAGTAGAAATCATTGAGTTTACTCTTCAGTCCCTTTCGTGTTTGTTACCTCTTTTTAGAAAGGACATTTGTTTCCAACTCAGTTTTTGTTCAAGCCCATCACATTGGATGAATTTTCTAACACGGCGGGCGCTGCGCGTAATGAACTCAGAGGGAATTCTGCGACCTGTAAACAAACACGAATAAATGCGCAATGGTCCAATGGCCCGAGAAAACGAATGTGCTTTAAGTAGCTTGGCATTCCCGTGTGTCAGAACGAGAATAGTTTTGCTGGAGTCTGGTGTTTTGGTAGTTATTAGCAGGATAAATCGCTCTTTCAGGAGGCCGCGGGGTGTAAGCAGATATTTCCGCTTATTAGTGCATGACAGATTACACAGCTCCGACCACTGCGTCACGGAAGAACTGGGGAGAAATAGCCAGAATGTTTGAAATATCACTCCAGCACAGCGGCATATAACGTTAATGATGTGAGAGAGTGAGAAAAATAAATACCCAATATTACAGATGGACGGTCTTTGGCAGTCTGGAGGTCAGTTGAGACCCCACCCCGCTCCCCCGCGGACCGCTGCGTTATTTTACCTAATAGGCGGTTTCTCTCTTCAAAGGGCAATGGAATCGAACCAGCGCAGCTGCTGTCGTCTTCGCGGGAAGCAAGTCCCTCTCTCTACTTAATCGAGTAGTTAATGCGGATGCGTCGCGGGACGTGAGTCGAAGTTAGCAGCGCAGTAAACGCGGACCGCAGAGAGACGTCCGCGCGGAGGAGAAGCCGTAATCGAGGTCAGTGGTTTTGCGCTTGTGTTCGGGTTTCCTGAAGAGAAGAGAGCCTGCGCGCGTTCATGTGCGCGAGTGTGCGAACTGTGCCTTTTTCACTCTGCCATGTGACTGTGTTTATGTATCTCCCTGCCTACCAGGCTGCGCGGAGCACGCACCAAAAATAGCCGAGAGTGAGAGACTGAGGGGAGAGAGTGAGAGACTGAGGGGAAACAGTGGGACACAGGGAGGGAGAAAGACACACATAGCAGGAGAAACAGAAAGAGGTGTTTTCTGTTGATATAGAGCTGGACAGTGCCATTGGGGTGTGTGTGTGTGTGTTTGTGTGGGTGTGCGCGTGTGTGTGTTTGTGTGTCCATGCCAGTCCACGTGAGGCTCCTTTAACTATACTAGGCCATAGCTGGCTGTTGTTTTTTTTTTTGTTTCTCTGACATTTTATAATATATGCACCAAAGGCAAGTGTTGAGTAAAAGCTATATATTGAGGATAACACAGTAAAGTAGCCCTATAATAATTGTTTTCATCGTAATTACATGGACAGTCAGACTGATGTTTTTACTTCCGTCACATCTGTTCAGTTTGATTGGCCTCTTGTGTTCAGAGAAAGGTGGTGTCTGTGTTATACTGGTGTTGTGAATTGCCGAAGTCACGCACTCTTTCTCGCCCGTACCTGTGTTTATCTGTCCTCGTCTGGACAGTGTAATTGAAGGTTCATCGGCATCAATGGCCATGTGTTGAGTCAGAGTGTGCGCGCGCACGTGTGTGTGTGTGTGTGTGTGTGTGTGTGCATGTGTGTGTGTGTATATGTGTGTGTGTGTGAGTGTGTGTGTGCGTGTGTGTGTGTGTGTGTATATATGTGTGTGTGTGTGTGTGTGTGTGTATGTGTGTGTGAATGTGCGCGTGCGTCAGTGCTGAGATTAAGAGAGCACGGCAGAGGAATCCGGCTGGAACAGGAGCAGGGCTCTGCTTGGCAGCGTTTGAGAAGAATGCCGTTCTCTCAGCAACAGGCGGGAGAGAACAGGACGTTCTCCCATCTCTGTTTGAGGAAGTGGAGCCGCACACTGTGGCAAAGGTAGAGCGCGCGCTCTCTCTCTCTCTCTCTCTCTCTCTCTCTCTCTCTCTCTCTCTCTCAATCACTCTCACTCTCAGTCTCTCTCCCACTCTCTCCCTCTCTAAATCTCTCTCTCTCTCTCTCTCTCTCTCTCTCTTACACACACACATACACACACACACACACACACACACACTCTGTTTCTGTGGAACTGGAAACCTCGTGGAGCAGTCGCTCGGTATCCGGGTTAACCTCTCGCTAGCAAAAGCTGCCTTCAGTCCGGGGATGAACCAGGCGTTCAAAACACAGGTTATTGATTTCATCTGGGTGGTCAGGGCTTATCAAGATGTGACACATTCCCCCCAGCCAATCAAACGGTCTCATGCTCCCAGACATTCTCCCCGTACAGACTGCTTTAAGGACGGCTGAACAAGTCCATTTTTCATAGGGTGGCGTTCCACGTGTGCCTTACAGATGTATGGGGTCTTATACAACTTATTTAATGGTAAATATCAGTCATAATTTACAGCACTCAAAACTTGTGTAACTGTTTCTGAAAGCATACCTTGTCTGCAGTCTCCAACAGAGCTGGCCAGTAAACTATAAATTATAAAGGTGGTATTATTATTATTGTTATTATACGATTTGACATTTAGCAGATGCTTTCATCTGGACTGATTTATAAGGTAGTACAGAGTGAACTTTCAGCACTAGTAGGGTCAATGGTTCTCCTCATCTTGACTTTTCTTCAACAATCTTAAAGTTTGATATATATATATGCTGTAATGTAATGTAAGTAGTTTGAGCTGCCGAGCACTGACTCAGGACCAGTGTCATTGTTTTTTGTAAGGTTATGTGGGTTGGGATTAGGGCCTGGTTAACTGATCTCGGATCAGCGCCCGGGTCACTGTTGTAGGAATCCTCTCGGAGGGCCCCGCACTGGATGCAGGTGGGCGGATTGCCGGTCGTTGATTGACAGCTCGGGCCTCGCTTACCTTTGGGCGGCGGTAAGCGGCGGAGCCTCCCGCTCTCTCATTGGCCCGTGGGGAAAGCAGGTGACGCGTGCTTCGCTCATCATTGGCCCGCCCAGCCAGAGACCCGGGCGAGCGTTGCTAAGGATGCTAACAAAGACGGCTTCACCTGCACTCTACAGGGGCCCGGCATGCTTGACACACATGCATGCCTCTGTTCAGTGGCCTCACAGTCTAATTCGGTGAGCGTGTGGGTAGAGCGCTTCCACCCTTTGAAGAGGAGATTTTTTGGAATGTTTTTCTTTTCTTTTCAGAATTCTAAGTCAGCGTTCTAGAACTCCACTGCTTTCAGTCACCGGCAGTGATTGCGACGTCAGCGTTTAGGATGTCCGGCTAATCACACGCTTGTGACCTCACACATTGAAGGGTTCAGTGCAGGGTGCTGCAGGGTTTGGGCTGGTGAGGCGAAGAACTGACCTCTGCTGCTGCCAGTGTTTTCGGCATTCGCGTGCGCTTATGCACAGTGGTCCAGATATGCGTTAACGAACCGGTTAAGGGGACGAATTAAGACGTGGAAATTAGCCACATCTTTGGCACGGCCTCCGGAAACCGCAGCACGCCAAATGCTAACGTTTGCTAGCGGTGCCGCAAAGGGCGGCGTCGGGCAGCTCGGTGGGCAGCTGGGTGGGCTTTACCAGGCTGTCACCGGGCGTCAGTGAAGGATTTTTGGCATGCACAGCTGTCGACGTGTTGTTTTCCCGTCTGAGTGATCAGACGTATGGTCGCCGCGGTGGTCGCATGCCGTCGGCCTTTGATGTCAAAACGATCGCTCTCCTCCTCCTCCTCCTCCTCCTCCTCCTTAGCCCGGACAGTAGGGGGCAGTGTTGCTCCCTCTCCTGTACACCTGGGTCCCTGTGGGAGGCTGGTTGTGAGGACGTTGCGCAGATTCACTGCTGCTCGTATAGAATGGATCAGCTGTGCAGAGCGAAGCTGCCCGGTAGATATAAAGCACAGTAAAGCATGGAATTGTGGGAGATGGAGTCCAGGTGCAGATAGTATAGAAGTATATCAGGTGAAAGGTTTTGATCCTATGCCTATCATGGCAGGTGGATGGGAAACGCAGTTCAGTAGTAACCGCCATTTGTCGAGCAGCACAGGGCTTTCAGTAAAAGAAACGTTCCATTTTTGGACTATTTTTACACGACGAATAAAAAAAAAAAGAACCTCTTTTTTTGAAAATGAGGCTTGAGAACGAGTTTGTGACACCGGTGAGTCATTTGAAAGGCTGTGCTATAAAGACTTCCCCAGTCGCCGCGGTGACGCACGGGCCTTGTCGGACCGTGACTGCGGGTCGCTCCCGCGATGGTTTGCGTCAGCGGCGGGAAAAAAAAAAGGTTGCTTTCGTGGTCGAGCGTTTGTTGACGTTCGTTGTTCGTTTCGTTGAAGGGGGCCGCCCGGTCTCGTGTTCCTATCGGACCGCCAGCGCTGAGAAATGGGGTTCTGCCGCTGCTGCGGAAATTTTTTGACTGCGGGCCTGCGTGCTGAGAAGCTCCCCTGCAAGCCGAAACATGAGCTTTTTTGCTCCGTCGGCTGCAGCGCGCGCAATGGCCAGGAGATGGCACCAGCGAACCAGTGCTGAAGTCAACAGCCCCGGTCTCAGCTTACTTCTGTGTAAGTGAGACTGGTCTGGGATCAGTTTGAGAGCGTCTCATTGTGAGTGTGTGGAGCTGGTCTGGGATCAGTTTGAGGCTGTCTCATTATGAGTGAGTGGAGCTGGTCTGGGATCAGTTTCAGGTTGTCTCATTATGAGTGAGTGGAGCTGGTCTGGGATCAGTTTCAGGCTGTCTCATTATGAGTGAGTGGAGCTGGTCTGGGATCAGTTTGAGGCTGTCTCATTATGAGTGAGTGGAGCTGGTCTGGGATCAGTTTCAGGTTGTCTCATTATGAGTGAGCGGAGCTGGTCTGAGATCAGTTTGAGGGCGTCCCATTACTCCTTATGAGTGAGTGGAGCTGTTCTGGGATCTGTAAGAGAGTTTGGTTCCACTCGCTGGCTCATTGTTCTGTGTTGCAAGGACTTGTGTGTTATATTATCTGTGGGCCGCTCCAGGGCGGCCATGTTGCGTGCCATCTCTCTTAATAATTACCCCCCACCCCCCGCCCACCTGAAACGTCCCTCAGGAAACGACGGGTCGCCATGACATCTGCGCGAGTCGCCCTGACCCCTCCCTGCGCTGACCTAGTTCTCTGGCGCCCGGGCGGGGACGGGGACTTAGTTGTTTTTGCGCGGTGTGGAAACTCGCCGTCGGCTCCGCGGCGACGCTAAAAACAATCGGCGCGACACTGCCCCAATCCCCTCCCCCCCCCCCCCCCCCCGAACACCGCCGCTGCCCTCCCCGGCGCCTGTCTTCATGCGCGATCTAAACTGAAAGGACGGTTTGGAAAAATACATCGCTTGTGTTAATAAAAATTGTGGTCGGTAGTTCGGGTGGTCTGTAGCCTGTAAGTTCAGGTGGTCTGTAGCCTGTGAGTTCGGGTGGTCTGTAGCCTGTGAGTTCGGGTGGTATGTAGCCTGTAAGTTCAGGTGGTCTGTAGCCTGTAAGTTCAGGTGGTCTGTAGCCTGTAAGTTCAGGTAGTCTGTAGCCTATAAGTTCAGGTGGTCTGTAGCCTGTAAGTTCAGGTTGTCTGTAACCTGTAAGTCCAGGTGGTCTGTAGCCTGTAAGTCCAGGTGGTCTGTAGCCTGTAGGTTCAGGTGGTCTGTAGCCTGTAAGTTCAGTTGGTCTGTAGCCTGTAAGTTCAGGTAGTCTGTAAGTTCAGGTGGTTTGTAGCCTGTAAGTTCAGGTGGTCTGTAGCCTGTAAGTTCAGGTGGTCTGTCGCCTGTAAGTTCAGGTGGTCTGTAGCCTGTAATGGCAGTCAGTGGCGCCCTCAGGCCTGCTGATTAAGCTTTTGAAAATGTTAAAAGAAACATTTCGCAAACAGGCTCAGTCCTGTGGACCTCGTTTTTGTGATTTTTTTTTTTTTTACCTTGTTTTTGGCTGCATTGTGTTTAAATTATTGCACTATTAGGCTGATTTATTGCTACTTGTATTAGCTGATGCGTTTATATTCAAAGTTATGCATGTGGGCAGTACACCAACTAAAGATTTATTACATAGTACGCAGTAATGATAACACTTGCG
>CM077302.1:365000-565000 GCA_039654925.1 Anguilla pacifica | reverse complement strand
CAGGGGCGGTACGGTGACCTTTGACCCTCACAGGCGCGGATCGTAAGGTTTTCGCGACGGGGCCTCACCCAAGCAGCCTCTCAAGTTAGCGTCCGTCCTTATCGTCGATCAGAGACATCCAAAATACAGTTTTTATTGCTTTAAATATCACAAAAATAGGATGACATTCTCACTTCATGGTCCTGGCTCTAAAGGTGTGTGCGCAAGTGATTTTCTTTGACATTTTCCCATTTTAGAAAAGCGGCTTTCTGAGGCGATTCATGTTCTTTTGTAAAAGAGCTGCTTGGAAACATAAACAACGGGAGAAACAAACTGAAACAAAATGGCAGTTGAAGGTTGAATGCCGACCCCTCCCCTCCCCTCTGAAGGATGACTGATTTCTGTTGGTGCGTAGATCCCTCTGTGGCTTCTAGCACCATTTGAAATCGGTTATAATGACTGGGGATCCGTTCGCCCGAAGCTCCTCCTCTTCGTGAGGCCCTGCCCCTCCTTGCAGCTCCGCCCCTTGCTGCCACTCGGTACTGATGTCGGGAAGTACTCTGTGGAGTCATAAACAGCCGAATGGGATTCTTTCGTGGGAGAGAACACACACCCCCCTACCCCCCCCACCAGGTTCCAGAGGGGGCAGCAGTCGGACCCCCCAGGTAAATGAGCTTCATCGAAATACCATTCTGTTAATAAAAATCTGCACACACATTTCCTTTTATTTATTTCTGTGCACTGACAGGATATAGCTGATTTCTAATCCATCTGTACGGAAAAGGACATTGAAGAGGACTCTTCAGATGTAAGACTATATATAGAGTTAAATGTACTGGGACAGTGACTCAGACTCAGTCTGCTAAAGTGCAGCTTGTCAGCTTTGAAGGTATTTACATCCATATTATTCCTGTAGGAACTGTAGCCATTTTTATACATGGTCCCCCATTTTGGGGGGGGGGGGGGGTGGGGGGTGGGGGCTGAGTTTGGATTTGAGCGAGGGTGGTGTGCTCAGAGTGTACCACCACTCAGCTGCACTGACACGCACGCACACACACACACACACACACACACGTACCCACAGAACGACTCTTTCTCTAACCCGGGTCCTGTCTGTTTTTCTGAGTGTTGCAGTGAAAGAGCGTTTGCCTGATTGCAGGTGTCTGACGGAGAGATGGTGGGACACAGCGGTCAGGACGTAAGTGCCTTCTTGTCATTTAATCAGGTGCCTTCGACCCCATTCACACCACAGGCCATTCTCCTGGGGTCAGTCAGCATTTTTTGTAATCAGACTCTATTGTGGGTGCCGCACTGATGTGGGCTGGCTGCAGTTGACTGATTGAGCAAAAGGGGGCGCTCTTGTGTGGGCCCCCCCCCCCCCCCAGCTCCCCCCATCGTGGACGCGTGTCATTTCAAGCGCTCCCCAAAGTACTGTACCTTTCAATAGCACAGAGAGAAGCGCATGCAATTTACCGAAAACAAAGGCACCGGCTTAACTCAGTTGGAGAAATGTGCAAACCCACAAACCACAAAGAGGAATCTGACACGGGACGAGGCCCAGGGAATGGGAGATCTGCGGTGGATCGTAAATGTGTTTTAAGTGCGGTTGTTGTGTGGTTATGGTTAGCGTGCGGTTAGCCTGTGGTTGGCGTGCGGTTAGCATGCGGTTAGCTGGTCGTCAGATTAGCGGTTCTGGAGAAAGCTGCGTAGCGGAGTTGGGGGGGGGGGGTCCCGGTTGATCTGTGTGTGATTTGTGTTGTTCCGGCAGTGCCCCGCTGAGCGGATTCACCACGGCTGCATCGTGATTGGCCGGAGCCCTCTGTTGCCCCAGGCCTTCGGCCGCCACAAAGAGGAGAAGAGGTCGCCGCAAATGTGGGGCCCCGTCACCACGGCGATGGCGTCGTCCTGATAACAGCCCCACCAGGACACCCCCAAACATCACCCCCCCCCCCCACCCCTCCACAAGGAACAGCTGGCCACGACGTCCCCCAGTGAAGAGTGCAGAGCACTGGTGTATCTGCAGAATTCCAACACTGACTAGACCAGCGTCTCATTATTGTCTCATACCCAGACTTCACAAAAGACTGCCATCGACCAAGGAAAACTGACAAAGCAACCTCCATACACTGTAAAGGCCTTATAGAGGAGACTCTCAACACGCTTGATGCTAATTATAGACTTTGAATTATAAGACACTGACTCCATCACTTACCACCAGAGGTGGAAAGTCCAGGGGCCAGAAAGTAAAAGTCCTCCCACGTGTTTCTTCCACCCATGAACTCAGCCAGCTGATTTCACTGATTAGCCCACACCACCTGGCTGAAGAATTGTGGCTCATTAGCAAATCCAGGCAGTTGGAGCAGAATACCGGGGAGGACTTTTACTTTCTGAACCTGGATTTTTGCTCCTCTCCCAGCTCAAAGCCTGGTCTGCCGGTCAGTTCATCGCTCAAGTGGAGCGTTCGGTACCCATCAACGGCCTTGCCTGGAGGGGAATAGATATCTATCTGCAGATCATGATGATGATGAAGATGATGATGATCAATTGTAAAGGTCTTCCGTAAGACTGTGAGGGCTGGGCACCGCTAGCACGGAGACGCACTAGTTAACTGTTCGTTAATAATCATGAATTCAGACTTTCAGTCCCTCATCCTTTTGGGCCGATTGCGATTATCATTTTGGAGCCGTAATAATATTGTTCACGAGAATTACTACCAGCTGTGTGAATTAATGATCGCTAATGCGCTGTGATATTATTGAGAATAAAACCTTCCTGCTGGAATTGTTTTTAATTGGAGCCAGGGGCTTTCTTTGTAATTTTACTGAAGATGCATTGTATTCATTGTCCACCAGGAGCAGCCATTTGGATTAAATGGTACTAAGTACAGTACTAAGTATTAAAATGCCGTAAGATGCCTGTAAGAAGGGGAATATTGTACATGTTAATGTTTTATGTATGTAGATATGTCTGTATATTTGTATATACACTGAACTGGTTGACTGTTTATTTTTATTTTTAATTAATTTTAATTAATTTTAAATACATTTTATTTGTTTTCTGTTGTGTTTCTCTGGTTGGTACACATATATTCTCTAGATTACGTAATTGATTTCTGTGCATCTGTCTTTAACAGTGTAGGTACAGTGAAGTATGTTAATATACTGAATTGTTTGTGGAATCTATTTTATTTATTTATTTATTTTTGTGTACAGCTGTCAAATGTACGGACCATCTTCCTTTAATGGGAGTTAATGGGAGTAAATTAAGGGGAAGTGTTTCAGTAGAATAAGTGCACGGGCGCAACAGGGGAGGGATTTTCCTCCCTCTGCTGGACAAAAAATGGCATTACAGTAGAGAAAGTCTGGGTAAAAAATATCAGCGCTTTGTCGTTGTTTGGTACACATTCTCTAGATTATTTAAGAAGTATCTGTGTCTCTGTGTCTGACAATTTAGATACAGTAAGAGTGTGATGTATGTTCATATACTGTATTGTACTCTTTGCACAAATTGTATTCCTTTATATATAATCTCGCTTTTAAGCTCTTCGCAGTCCTAATAATTAAGCTGTTTGTGAAATCAATTTTTTTATTATTATTATTATTATTATTATTATTATTATTATTATTATTATTATATAGAGCTGTCAAATGTACGGCCCATCTTTCTTTAATGGGAGTTAATGGGAGTAAATTAAGGGGAAGTGTTTCAGTCGAATAAGTGCACGGCGCAACAGGGGAGGGATTTGCCTCCCTCTGCTGGATAAAAAGTGGAATTACAGTCGAGAAAGTCTAGGTAAAAAATATCAGCGCTTTGTCGTTGTTTGGTACACATTCTCTAGATTATTTAAGAAGTATCTGTGTCTCTGTGTCTGACAATTTAGATACAGTAAGAGTGTGATGTATGTTCATATACTGTATTGTACTCTTTGCACAAATTGTATTCCTTTATATATAATCTCGCTTTTAAGCTCTTCGCAGTCCTAATAATTAAGCTGTTTGTGAAATCAATTTTTTTATTATTATTATTATTATTATTATTATTATTATTATTATTATTATTATATAGAGCTGTCAAATGTACGGCCCATCTTTCTTTAATGGGAGTTAATGGGAGTAAATTAAGGGGAAGTGTTTCAGTCGAATAAGTGCACGGCGCAACAGGGGAGGGATTTGCCTCCCTCTGCTGGATAAAAAGTGGAATTACAGTCGAGAAAGTCTAGGTAAAAAATATCAGCGCTCTGTCGCTATGTTCAAGTCAATTTTTCAGTGTGGTTGTCAAATGAAAGTGGATTTTCAATGTTGCCCACAGATTGCCTTCTGTGGACAAAAAAT
Source organism: Anguilla pacifica (assembly GCA_039654925.1). Lineage (NCBI taxonomy): Eukaryota > Metazoa > Chordata > Actinopteri > Anguilliformes > Anguillidae > Anguilla > Anguilla pacifica. The sequence continues at coordinate 560,690 of CM077302.1, read as the reverse complement.
AAATAAAATCTTATGAAACAAACTGTTCTTTCTGTGTTTTATTTTATTGACCAATGACAACACAATTCAAATAACACAACTTGCAAGGCTGAAATGTAATGGCAGTAGCAAATATCAAAATCAAAAACACACAGAATTATATATCAAAATGAAAAAATAACCACAGTGTATTTACAGAGAGCCCTGTTTTTTATTTTTATTTTTTGTACATATTTAACCAATTAATCAGGGCTTCTGGTCAGGTTTACACTTTGAATTGCCTGTTGCTCCAAGTCTAGTAGTCATAAATGCAAATGCCTTTCGTAAATGAAGCCAATTTCATATATGTTAAGATGTGAGGTTAATTTGACATCCTTGTTTTTGTGCTCATTTTGGGAGAATAAGGGAGCATAGGCAACAACATTTCCATTTTGTACCAGGACTGAAACACAGACACACACTCCACTGGTTATGTGCGGTTTTGTCGAAGATGCAAACTTCAAACTTACACAGAAAATGTCCAGTACCTTGGATCAAATGTGCAACTTTTTGTGACTCTGAGAAGCTATACACTGTCATTCAATGCACACATCTTGATTATTATTATTTCCTATTTCAATATGCACAATATGTCATGTTCGGTTGTGCTTCAGGGTTTTACACCATTATATTACAATAGGAGGACATCATTTTTTTATTCTTTTGTCAAAATTATTCCAATTTTGCATTATCGCTTTTAAATTACAGTGCTGTTACATGATATTTCATAAATAATTGTTTTAACGCTGGCTTTGCCCGGGGCCTGTTTAAAACGGGTTGGAAAGCTGGTTAAAGAATTAATTGGCGGAATCCTAGGCCACTACAGTCAATATATTTGTCTCCCTCTGGTGGACATAAAACGCACCTGCAACAGAGTAGCCGGTAACCAAGGCAGGGCATCTGCCATTAATCGCCATTACAGCACAGAAAAACACCGCACTGGCGCGTATTATTTCTTTCGGCCTTCTTTAAACTTCGCATGTGAGGTCACACGACGCAGTGAACCGGATGTTGTTTATAGTTCACCAACACGACGGAGAGCAAGAGGCAAAGCGGTATGGGGAGCGTCGGTGCAATTGCTAAATTATGTTAATTGTGCAATTAAAACTAATTGTTGAGGATTACGATTAGTTTTCGCTTCTTCAGCGTAGCAAATGAAAACTATCCAAGGCGTACAGGAAACACCTATCAAAGGAGTAAATGCAACATTTGCATTCAATAGCCATAACCAATTCTACGCCAGGACTGAAATACGCACACGCACAAACATTTCACTCGTTTACCTCAGTTTCGTGTACGATGCAAACTAAATTACACATATGTTGACAGTCTGTACCAAAATACAGTATACATATATCCGACTCCACATAGCCTATCTTGGTTTTATTATCTATTTGTTTGTTATCTAATATGTTTGCTATCTAATGTTTGTTTTAACCCTTCTTTTTTTTAAAAGAAGAAGTTTAAAAGAAGATTATGGGGGAACGCATCGGTGGAATCAGTGCTGGGCGCTACAGGTGACGCCTGTAGCTCTCTGCTGGATAAAAAATAGCTTTACAGCAGCGCAAGCCGAATTAAAAAACAGCAGCGCTCTGTAGTTCTGTTCAAGTCTATTTTTTGTGGTCGAATGTATGTGGATTTTTAACGTTGCGCACAATTTGCCCTCAGGGGCTAAGAAAGATCTACTGAAACTGTTTTTATTGCATGGTCATTTTATTGCGCAACGACAGCAAATTCAACTTTCAAAGCTGCAATTTAATGGAAGAATACAATTCCGAAATGCACACTGAGTAATGTGCACTTAAAACCCCAGCACACACTGAAACTGTTCACTGAACAGTATGCCTTACGCAAACAGAGAAAATGAGCATTCTCTGAAGTGCAGTAACGGCAACACGGACTGTCTCATTTGATCGCTGCGAAGGAATACATACAAAGGCAAAACATTTTTTTAACCAACTAATCACCTTCAGTCACACCTGTAAGCTATTACTCCTTTAACCCAGTAATTAGGTGCTCTGATTGGAGACACTTCGAATCACCAGTTAAAATCACAACTCACAAATGCAAAGGAATTCCATCAATGAGACTTTCACAAAGTAGCTTCTGTATGTTCAGCTTTGGGTTTTATGTTTTGCCACCTTTTACAAAAATATACATTTGTTTAACATTTGGAAACATTTAAAAAGAAAATATAAAACTCTGGATACAGAGCTTGTGGGTTCACACAACACTTCCTTTTATATTTCTCTTGAATTTCTGTGGTCTGACCTTCTGTCCACTGCATCAGCCAATAAGCATTAAGCCATTAAGCATTGAGCTCACTGTAGCAGCAGTGCAGTACTTAATGCATCACGCTCAGCAGTATTGAGCTTACTGTAGTTTAGTGTAATGGTTAAGGAACTGGACTTGTAACCCGTAGATCACAGGTTCAAATCCCAGGTGTCCAAGCGCAAAATCAGTCTTAGCCTGTATTACTGCAGTAGCGTACGCCACTTCTGTATCTGAGGCATACCAGGTCACTACGTTACAAAAAAGAGGTTATGCAAGATATTGTGGATTATGAGTGTCTGCAAAATCCTGGTAAATCTGGAGTTTGAGTTCTTTCCCATGATATTAAATCCACTATATCGCCTGCCGAAACCGTCGAGGCCACCGTGGCTTAACGGTAGAGTTGCCGTCTGGGGACCGCAGCATCAAGGGTTCGAACCTCGCTCGTCATCTTTATTTCTCCTTTGTTTCTGTTGTCTCATCATCTTCTATGCACCGCATCAGCGGCCGCATGCGCGTGACACCGTGGCGTGACGGTACTGTCTTCGCCTCTGGGTGGAACGGTAAAGAGTTCAAAGCTCGTTCATCTTTATTTATTTTGAGTTTTGGTGATCTCATCATCATCTATCCACATGTCGCCAATAAACACGTTCGTTCCTCAATGGTGTAGAGGTACTGGCTTTGCCTCTGGGGCGAAAGGTTGAGGGTTCAAGCCCCGCTCTTTACCTTTAGTTCTCTTGTGTTTCTGTGATGTCACCATCTTCTGTCCACTGCAGAGACGACAAACCCACCGAAGGGAAGTTGGGGCGAAGGTAGTAGCCTTGCCTATGGACACAAAGCTTCAGGGTTCAAACCCCATTCTTTATCTTTACTTCTCTTACATTGCTGTAGTTTTATCTTCTATGCACTGTTGCTCCCATGGGACTGTGAATACTGTGGTGGTGTGGTGGTATTATCGTGGGCTTTGGATCCTGAGGTTGAGGGTTCAAGCCCCGCTCTCGCCACATGTTTTCCATTTCTGCGATCCCACCTTGCTGACTTCACTGCAAGAAAGACAAAAAAAACACGTCAAAGTTACGGTGGTGCAGAGGAATGGTCCTTGTCTCCCAACACCAAGGTCTGGGGTTCAATCCCCACTCTCCCCTTTCAGTTTGTGCAGCTTTTGTCCATTGTTCGGTTTAAATGCGCAAAAAAAAGGAACGACAAATGCGAAGGAGTATGTGGCGTAGGGGGCTGAACCGATCCTCAGGAGGTAGAGGTTGATGGTTCGAGTCCCCGAGACCGCACCTGAGCAACGTCGGTGGTCCCCAAGGGCGGGGGAGGTGTGTGTGTGGAGTGTGTGGAGGGGTAGGCAATCTGGCCCCCCGAAATTTCCACGAATACAACATGGGGGTTATAATATTTTTTTGCAAATTTCAAAATTTTCTGAAGGTAAAAAAAAAAAAAAAATTTGTCTGGGCCCCACTCTCCGTTAGTGCATTACTACTGACAGTCTCCCATACTACTACGCAATCAAATGAACTCATTTGATTGCAGAAAGGTAGCAGTATGGAAGACTGGCAGTAGTAATGCACTAATATACACCAAATCTGGTGCATAGAAACAAAAACAAACAAAACCAAACTCATGCTTACACAGCACCTCCATCTGGGGACTTCCTGCTTCTGCAGACAAGCTGGAGAGAAAAAAAAGGGGGGGAATGTTTAAAATAAAATATAATCAAAATATGTTACATATGAACATACATTATGTAAATGAAAACAGAGGCATTAACCATCTTTGTTAAAAGAGGGTTGGAAGGACTGCATTAGTACAGGGTGCTACAGGTGAAGGATTTCTCTCACTCTGCTGGATAAAAAATGGAATTACAGCAGAGCAAGTATAACACTAAAGTCTATTTTTAAAAGGCTGACGAATACATGCAGATTTTTTCCCATTACCCACAATTGAAGTTAAACTCAGTTTATTGCATAAAGGCAGAAGTATGTAAGACTGGCAGAGACATTAACAATATTCTATAGACACTGTATGTGGTGAATACATGGGAAAGTGTATGAAATGTGCATGTAGTTGAAGATGAGGACAGGGAATGTATGTATGTTGGAATCTGGGTGTGAATTACTAAAATGACAGTTAGCAGGCCCATCACCTTAGACCTGCGCAGGAGAACAGATAACAGATACAGCCATGCGGGTGTGTCAGTTTCTTCAAATATCTCACGTACATATTCTCCTCCGCACATCTAAGGTGGTGAGCCTTCCACCTGAGTTCAATAGCTCACATCCAGATACCAACATACATAAAGGCCCTGTCCTCATCTTCCGCAACATGCACACGTCATACTCTTTCACCTGCAGTCACCTGGCTATAGAACGTGTATACAACCATTCCAAAGTGTTCCCCTTTTATCGCATTACAGCCTTAAATAAAACGCACATCAAATCAGATTTTTCACGTATTGACACATGGTATCCTACAATATCCAAGTGAAAACAATTCTCAAAATATCTGAGAACTAATTTTAAAAAATCTATGATAGTTGGGTTGCATAAAGTAGACACACCCTAATGACTGTAAACGTGCATTAGCTCACGAATAACAAAACTCCTACATCAATCACCAAGCTGACTGGCCCCTACCTGGGTCCAGTTATAGTAATTCTGATTAGCACACAATGAAACAATCTGTTTCTGTAGGCTTCTTCTGCAGGGTAGTGCATTACACAGCAAAGAACAAACAATGAGCAACAAAGAGCTTTCAAAAGGACTCAGGTAAAACTGCAGACAGACACAAATCAGTTATTGTCAATTAGTATTTTTAATTCATTATCGGACATTTAGAGATTTTTTTCACTTGGATTTTGTGGGATACCATGTGCTACTACATATAGGTATATTGACACCCATTCAATCCACCTACATAACCGTATGTAATAAAATGTTACATTTTGAAAGAGTGAGAAGCCTTTCTACAGCCATAGAATGCACTTACATATGACCATATGTAGCCTAGTCATAATTACAGTTACGAAATCTAGAAACAGTCCGGAACATTATGGTAGAATAATAGCTGATATGACAGACATCAAACAGGAGACTACAAAAACGACAAACAAACCAATTCAGCCACGGCTGCAAGCTAGCTACTGCTGCTATCTAAGGTGGATCATTCTAAACAGGACTGTCAACCTAGTTATATAAATCTGAGGGACAATCAAAGACAGCAAACAAGCCTGCCCTTATGTTCAGTTAGCTAGACTGACAGTGACTTTCAATGATAAAATGATTCAAGCATCTCGCTCCAGACAAGAAATCAATGCAGTCAAAATAAATCTATCCACAGGAGTGAAAAACTTAAAATCAATGCTATTGTTAATAGTATACACTGAGTGTTAACATTCGAAATTACAACTTCCTCAAAAAAGAACAGGTAGCTAACAAGAAAATACGTGTATAATGGAGTACAACGTTGCTCTGTAAATAGCAACCATATAAAGGGACTTGTATATTTAACAACGTATCAAAAAGCTATAAAACACTGGCTAACACGCTAACAGAGGTCCAGTTACGTCCATGTTTACAGTAATCTAGCTCGCTAACGTAGCTAAGATAGTGTGATCTAAATAGCTAGAGCTAGCTTGTTTGTTTGTTTATCGATGGAAAAGTTTATTGCAAACTGGGTTAAATGAGTGAATGTCATCAAGTACAATACACGAAGCACACAGAGCACTATTTTCAAAGCATCTGAAGTTAGCTCGCAAAGATTATAAACTTTGGCTTGCAGGAAAACATGTAATTACCTTTCTGGAGCACTGCAGCGGTGGTGTGTTTACAATTTGCAGACACCTGGCTACCGCGTGGTTTTTCGACAGTGGTTTACTCGGGAAATGAAGTCCAACGACTCATCGGCTTCAGCAATCACGTCGAGTTATTAACTACATATCCCATAAATGCTCCCCAAAACACAAACATTGCGTCACGCTCTGTCAAACCGTATTTGCTGGAGTAAACGGGAAGACTCCCTTTCTTTTGACGCTCGCTTTACATATATACTGGCGTTCTCCGTATAATTTCAAGACAGTTTCTTAAACTCAATTGTAGCGGATGAAGTGGTAGGCTTAAAGTATGAAAAAACATGTTTATGACCAGTTGTTGTATTTAAATTATTTTTTGAGGGGCATTCATCTGTATGTGTACGGAACAGGTACGGAATAAGACAAACGACAGACACTGCAGGCTGGAGAGAAAAAAGGTAACACGGCTTTCTTTCACTTGTGTTTAAACTGCGCCGCCAAGCAAAAATACTTCAGAATGACACTCGAATGTAGCTTTGATAATATATTTAGGCTATTGCTGTCTCCAACTTTATTGCCGGGATCATCTGTCAAAATTTTGGACTACAAACAGCTTTATTAAACTATATGATGCTGTCACGATTACCAAATCAATGCTTTTCGATGTCTTGAGTGATACCTGTCAATTTGTTAATATTGAAGGGGAAAAAACGATCGCAAAGCAATGTCGTGAGCCCAGGCAGCTCAATGTTAGCAAAGGCGCTGAGACTCCCCTGACATTTGTGTCCACTGGAAAAATATACCTGTGCTGACATCTTTGCGCCACCTGCAAATACGGTTATGTAGGTGGATTGAATGGGTATCAATATACCTATATGTAGTAGCACACTCATAAATGTATTATCTTATATCTAAGTGTGTACAGAGCCCCCCAAAGCACCCTATGTGAAAAAAATATCTCAACGTGCAAATCCATTCCTTAATTGCAGGATGTGGTTTAAGATTTTGGCTGACATGAGGAAGAAATTGATTATGAGAAATTGTAGTATCAGTAACCAGAACAGGATGTAGCAGATAATATCCGCATGTTTCAATCTTTAGAAGGGAAAGTTCTAGTGACGCCCTCTTGTGGCCGTTAATAGGAATAACAGAGTAGTCGGCCTTCGGGACATAGCCTCACAGAAATGGAATCCGCTGGAAATCAACTGAAATAAAAATACACTACCAAGACCCTGTGACACTACTGACCCTGTTGTTGGTGTGAGACTCAACCCTAGTCAGACCAGATCCAGCTTAGTGAATCTTCATGGCTGGTGTAATATTGATATGAGAGCTTTTTTTTAGACATAGTAGTGTGCCGCACTGTTTGTTGCAATGGGGAAAATTCTGATGGTTCCCTCTTGTGGACACACATAGGAATAACATCAAATTACGACAAGGCGTATTTTCTTCCTCCTAAATTCGTAAATGCTGCCCAGGCACTAGACACTGATGCAGTGATGTCATTGTCGACTTTAGCCAGGAGTCTTGAAACAATACATGATTGGCTAGAGCATCTCCTTGTGGCCAGTCAACTGCTCTGATCAAATGGAGCTTAGTTCCTATCTGTTACCATTTCCAACACAAGGGCACATAACACAGATAGATCAGTTACAGTCCAGAACATTCTTCTGAAGGGCTACATTTCAGTTAAAACCACAGAAAACCTTTTGTCTTTCAAATAATACATTTCATTTTTGCAAAAAAAGTGCTTCTGTTTGTATACAGATAGACAAATAGAAAACAAACACAAGCATCCACAGACAGCCAAACACATGCAAGTACACAGACACACACCCACTTGCTCCATCTAATCCCAGAGAAAACGTAAGTGTCCTATTCACAGGGATTTGATAGCTGGTGAACGGACAGTAATTTCAAGATCTTGATTCCTTCAGATGTGCAAATCTCCAAAAATGTTTGCAGAGCAAACTAGTGCAGAATATAGCATGATGGTAAAAACCACATTGTTTGCCAATGTGGTTTTTACCATCATGCTTTAATCTGCACACGGCTGTTTGAGGCAAGGAAGACAGGCTGGCATCAGCCACATAACCCAAAGCCCAGCAGCAGTTTATATAAACATGTACTTCGCAATCAACTGAAAATATGCAAATTCCCGCTGGCTTGTTTGCCCTTCTGATCAGAATCTATCTGAACAGATAAGTGAGCAGCCATTCTTCATTCAGTATATACTGTAATGGAACTGTAATTCACTGGGAATACGCTGAAATAAAATACATTGTCTAGATTAGGCGAGACCTGCTGGCCAAAGCTGGTGTGACAGTTCCGGTTTGAAGCCAGTCAGATCCGCCTGAAACCAGTCAGATCCAGATGAAACCAGTCGGATCCAGATGAGGAAAGTCCCTGGGGCTGGTGCTGTACTGACCTGAGATCAGTTTGCCTCACTGAGAGAACACTACAGCCAAAGAGCTCCTCATTACATTACATTACAGGCCTTTAGCAGACGCTCTTATCCAGAGCGACGTACAACAAGTGCATTAGTTCAAGGTGCAGAGGTGCAAAAGAAACACACTAGAGAGAAGTAAAGATTGTAGTGCCAGAAGAGACCACATAGATCAGGACTCCAACCCTGTAGAGTAACCTGTTCAGTAAACAAACAAACAATCCTGCCAAGTACAAACTAGCACTGAAATCACATTCGCCTAATCAGAATCAGACAAAAACAATCCTGCCAAATAAAAACTAACACTGAAACAAAACATTTGAATCAAAGCTTCAGTGAAACGAACTGACCTCTCAAACAGCGAACACAGGGCCTTCACAGTCTTGTTTTCAGTCATTTGTAATTATCATTATAATTATAACGATTATCAAGATTTAACCCCGACATACTGCAGTGGATCTATAACCATTGGCCGCCATTGCCACTGTGGTGTTTTGACTGTACAAGTCATCTTGGTACCAGTCCAGTTGCATAATGGCTCAATTTCCTGGCAGGACAAGACTGATGTAATGATGTAATGCTAACACCTTTGTGGCAGCTGCAAATACGGTTATGTAGGCTGATTGAATGGGTATCAATATACCTATATGTAGTAGCACACTCATAAATGTACTATCTTATATCTACGTGTGTACAGAGCCCCCCAAAGCACCCTATGTGAAAAAAATATCTCAACGTGCAAATCCATTCGTTAATTGCAGGGTGTAATGCAGTAAAGTCTGACCCTACCTGAGTAGGCCTACATGTGCAAATAATTAACCAAAAATTTGTGGCCTTAACATTTGGCTTAAGTGGCTGTTGAACTTTGCACTTCATTCTGTATTTGTCCGTTTGACAACATTCAACAGAGCTTCTGTTGCGCTGGAAGCATCGCAAATACTCCAACAGGAAACCGCACAGAAGAAACCCCCGAAATTAATTTCGTGACTGGCCGGTGAATCTTTTTTTTTTGTAATTAATGGACGTCACGTCGAGTTACCTGCTGCATAGACTCAGGCTCACTTCGCATTTATCTGCCGGAAGCCATTTTGATTGGCTTTTCATTGTACAAAGAAAGCTTTCGATTAGCATGGAATGTTTCGCTACAGATGAAGCCCAGAGAAGAGCAGGCGGGGCTGGGAGCTCCATGCCCCTCCGTGGTCCGGGTGGGAGACCCCATTCCTCCGCATCACTCAACCTCATCCTCTTCTACATTGGCAAATGCATTCTCCTAGAAGAAGAGACATATTTACTGAGTGAATGTGTCATACACAAAATATGTATTCCATCAACGATATACTCTATCTCCAACCCTCTCTGAGCAGCAGGGAGTATTGACATGCTTTGCACAGATGAAATTTCATACGCAATAACAATAATCTTGCCTCAACCTTGGCGCTTACCGTTTTCTTAAGAGGATGAGAGGGATGAGAAAGCAATTAAATATTATCTATTTAATAAAAGAAACAGAACGAAATGTGTTTGAAGTCATTTTTTACACAAATTGCATTTCAATGAAAAATGAGCAAAATACTTAAGGCTCTAGTGTTTGGCCCCAGTTGTGAAAAAAGTTTGGCTGTCCAAATCAAGGACTAACCCTTGTGCTAGCCCTTTCCCTAGCCTCTAAGCATAACTGTAATCTTGGGACTAACCCTTGTGGTAGCCCTTTCCCTAGCCTCTAAGCATAACTGTAATCTTGGGACTAACCCTTGTGCTAGCCCTTTCCCTAGCCTCTAAGCATAACTGTAATCTTGGGACTAACCCTTGTGCTAGCCCTTTCCCTAGCCTCTAAGCATAACTGTAATCTTGGGACTAGCCCTTGTGCTAGCCCTTTCCCTAGCCTCTAAGCATAACTGTAATCTTGGGACTAACCCTTGTGCTAGCCCTTTCCCTAGCCTCTAAGCATAACTGTAATTTTGTGACTAACCCTTGTCCTAGCCCTTTCCCTAGCCTCTAAGCATAACTGTAATTTTGTGACGAACCCTTGTGCTAGCCCTTTCTCTCATCTCATAGCATATCTCATTATACACTGACCAACCAGGATTTAGAGCTTAGCCCCGTAAATTGTACGATCAGACCTATGTGATTAGAATGTTCTTAACTGAACATTCTAACGCTGATGTCACAATCACTGCTGGTAATTGAAAGCGGCGGAATTCTAGAACGCTGACCTTTGAGGCAACGTTCCGAAAGACCTACTCTTCAAAGGGTTTTTAACGAGCCGTGTAAATACTCAATTTCACACACGCCGTACAACGTTCATCTCTAGCAGTGAATGGGCGGGGCGGAACGTTAAGTGTGTCGTGTTGGGTGTGCGGTCCGCGCGGAGCCTCACCCATCCCCCGTGCTGCTGCACCCAGGTGGAGAAGTTCTCCCGCAGGTACTTGGCCCCGAAGCCCATCACCATGTTCATGGGGTGCCCGTCCACGGCGGTCAGCCTCCGGGTCACCTCGCAGGCCAGGGCGATCCTGGCCCGCGGCGGGCTCGGGACGGCGCCGGAGGAGGAGGAGGAGGGCGCCACCTCCTGGACGAATCGGCTGGCGATCCTCGCGAACAGGGCGTAGGTGAAGTTGCCGCCGCCGAAGTGCCGAGCCAAAACCTTGTCCTCCTTTATCTGGCGGAGATTCGCGGCGGTAATGTCACGCGCGGGGGCTTCACCCGGGACACGCACGGCATTTGCTTACAGCGCGTTTCAATCAGACCCGGATCAAACGCGTGTCGGTTTTGCGTTCGAGTACTTCTCTGCGCTCTGCTGATCTTGCCTGGTGTATTGGAACCAATGAAATGCTCTCGAAAAAATGAACAACCCCGCCTTTTGGTCATATTGGCAGGCTCAATTACACCAGGCAAGATCACTAGAGCACAGAAAAGAATTTGAATCCTAATACGTATTTGACCCAGGTCTGATTTAAATGCACTTGACATGCATGACAGGGGCATTATAAAGGCACACTGCAAATTGCATTAAACATTTTATATGATTATATTTTTTATAAACATATATCTTGCATTTATATCTCGCGATTCAAGTCATAGGACAAGGTTGTGGACCCCCTCCATTTGGACATGAACAAAAGACAAATTAAAACAGAATAAAATAATGTGATGCTCGGGCCCTGGAACTAGGACTGAGCGCAAACAGCACACACGGTTTAAGAACAACACGACGCAGTGTACATGATATACACACACCCTTCTGTCGGTTTAACAAACTCCTCTGTCAAATTGCACGAATTCACATTCACGTTCACCAACGATATACCCTCCTGAGATTCGGCAGAAACAAAAGTTTAATTTTTTTTCTCTTGGATGACGAAAACATTTCCAAAACATTATTAATTGTTTTTATTGAATGTCCCTTGTGGTGCGGGATTCGGCATAGTCGAGCAAAACGGCAATATACGGTTCTTAAGATAAAGACCAGAGAATCATGTCCCCTACAGGGGACAAAAATGAATTGCTGGGTCTTATGGGGATACGGGATGGGCCAGACCAACTGCTCGTGTATGCGGGGGTGTCCTGGACTGAGCCACGGCAGCTTAGGCCTGGCACCCCGTTGGCTTACCTTCTCGGTGAACTGGTCTCCGGACTCTCGCAACAGCTCCACGATTTGCTGAATGACATCTGCGTAGAAAACGGACCAATGAAACGCGTGAACGGGGAGCAGTGGTGGGTGCTCCCCCCCCCCCCCAGTTTTAAAGACATGAGCTAAATATTTTTAAATACCAGTAGACAGCAGAGCAAATTATTGTCAAACTTGACAACATAATTTTATTTCACAAAACTATGGTCAAGTTCAGCATGTTTTTAAAGCATAGTGGTTTTGTTTGATTAGTGTTACACATTATGTAAAGTTTGAGGTCTACTAAACAAATATTTTATCAAACATGTACTTGCTAGGGATGAAAAAACTGACCATAAGAAGTGCTCCATGAATGCAATCCATTATTATTATTATTATTATTATTATTATTATTATTATTATTATTATTATTATTACCATCTTGGCCGTCTGCCTCAATGTCATCAATGTCATTCACGTTCATGTCCACCGAATCTACAATACTGCTCAGCCTGTCTGCCACAGTGGTTACATCAACTGTGAACACAGGAATAAAATGAGAAGAGCAACCATCTCAGCATCACTCACCCACAACTATCACCATCTCACCATCACACACCCACAACTATCACCATCTCACCATCACTCACCCACAGCTATCACCATCTCACCATCACTCACCCACAACTATCACCATCTCACCATCACACACCCACAACTATCACCATCTCACCATCACACACCCACAACTATCACCATCACACCACCACACACCCACAACTATCACCATCTCATCATCACACACCCACAGCTATCACCATCTCAGCATCACACACCCACAGCTATCACCATCTCATCATCACACACCCACAACTATCACCATCTCATCATCACACACCCACAACTATCAACATCTCAGCATCACACACCCACAGCTATCACCATCTCATCATCACACACCCACAACTATCACCATCTCATCATCACACACCCACAACTATCACCATCTCATCATCACACACCCACAACTATCAACATCTCAGCATCACACACCCACAGCTATCACCATCTCACCATCACTCACCCACAGCTATCACCATCTCACCATCACACACCCACAGCTATCACCATCTCACCATCACACACCCACAACTATCAACATCTCACCATCACACACCCACAACTATCAACATCTCAGCATCACACACCCACAACTATCACCATCTCAGCATCACTCACCCACAACTATCACCATCTCACCATCACACACCCACAACTATCACCATCTCACCATCACACACCCACAACTATCACCATCTCACCATCACACACCCACAACTATCACCATCTCACCATCACACACCCACAACTATCACCATCTCACCATCACACACACACAGCTATCACCATCTCACCATCACACACCCACAGCTATCACCATCTCAGCATCACTCACCCACAGCTATCACCATATCACCACCACACACCCACAACTATCACCATCTCACCATCACACACCCACAACTATCACCATCTCACCATCACACACCCACAGCTATCACCATCTCAGCATCACACACCCACAGCTATCACCATCTCACCATCTCACCATCACACACCCACAGCTATCACCATCTCACCATCACTCACCCACAACTACCACCATCTCACCATCACACACCACAGCTATCACCATATCACCACCACACACCCACAACTATCACCATCTCACCACCACACACCCACAACTATCACCATCTCACCATCACACACCCACAGCTATCACCATCTCACCATCACACACCCACAGCTATCACCATATCACCACCACACACCCACAACTATCACCATCTCACCACCACACACCCACAACTATCACCATCTCACCATCACACACCCACAGCTATCACCATCTCACCATCACACACCCACAGCTATCACCACCTCACCATCACTCACCCACAGCTATCACCATCTCACCATCTCACCATCACACACCCACAGCTATCACCACCTCACCATCACTCACCCACAGCTATCACCATCTCACCATCTCAGCATCACACACCCACAGCTATCACCATCTCAGCATCACACACCCACAGCTATCACCATCTCACCATCACTCACCCACAACTACCACCATCTCACCATCACACACCACAGCTATCACCATATCACCATCTCACCATCACACACCCACAGCTATCACCATCTCACCATCACACACCCACATCTATCACCATCACACACCCACAGCTATCACCATCTCACCGTCACACACCCACATCTATCACCATCACACACCCATAACTATCACCATCTCGCCACGATCACCCCCTACAGCCTGTCCCTTTCTCACATGCTCACCAGTTTCTCCCTTCGGCTCCTCTTCTTTGTCTCTCTGGGGACGCACACACATGAGCAGCAGCTTCCTCAGCTTGCTGGACCTCTTCCTCTTCCTTTTGGGGCTCCTGGGGGATTCCCCGCCAGGCTGTGGCTGTGGCTGCTGCGCACTTCGGGGTCGTTTTCTCTGTGCATAGGCCATCAGCAGCCTGAACTCCACACTGCTCTCTCCTGAGCCAGCCATCCCTCTGCTCACATCACCGTTCTCCATCTCTCCTTCTCCGCCAATCAGAGGCGAAACAAAAAAAACAAAACAAAACAAACAAACAAAAAACACATAAATATCAGCCAGGTATCGCATAAACTATTTGAAACGTACATGCGCAATTGAAATCATCCACCGCCTAGGTCAGACAGTCGTAAACATACAGTATGCACACACGTGACAGACGTCACATGAAATGAACAGCTGACAGCTGAAGAACTAGAGTTAAAGGAAGTGGAGACATAAAGAACATGTCCAGACTTGAGCCTGCTGTAATGAGCGACACTTTCAGTTTCACTTAAATTGACGAGGGTTAGGAGTTTTTTCCTTCTTAAATGGCTGGCGTGTTATGCCAGCTGTGTACTTGTCAATAACAATGGTGATTAACGTCAGGTTCCGTCCGATTCTTTTCACATCTTTCACAAATATAGCCTATATTTTAATCGTTGGATGTGAGGCTACGTTTCCAATAGCAGCTCAGTATGGAAACAATAGTCTGGCATGCAGTAAAGGTACACATTTTCTACGCTGAAACTAATGAAATCCGGCTCCAGTTAATTGTACGGGTGTTTTACGCTGATAGTCTTCGTTTAAATCGTTTAAATACCTGATTTGGAAACGTATGGAAGCCCCGTCAACGTGACGCGGTAGCGCAGCTTTATTGACGCCAGTCAGCAATTGTAAAGCAATTGGTTTCACTTCACGCCTGTTGTATGATTGCTACACCCTGAAACAAACAGGAAACATACGGATTATTCGCTCACGCGTTCAAATAATATCTGTAAATAAATAAATAAATGTATATATATATATATATTTTTATGAAAAATAAACATTTGTGAACAGAAAATAAAAAAGCTCACTCGCTTGAAGAGAATATACAAGC
Source organism: Anguilla pacifica (assembly GCA_039654925.1). Taxonomy (NCBI): domain Eukaryota; kingdom Metazoa; phylum Chordata; class Actinopteri; order Anguilliformes; family Anguillidae; genus Anguilla; species Anguilla pacifica. The sequence continues at coordinate 545,064 of CM077302.1, read as the reverse complement.
GCCACGCTATTTAAATAGTTTGTCAGTTCCTTTTCTTACAGACACAATACAGTAACAATAATTACCGTCTCCTTAAGATATCGCTCCAACACTCCACAACACGAACTTTGGATTCTACAGTTGCCGGTTTCCAAAAGTGTCATTAATTCTAGCGGAACATATCCTCTTGCATCTTTGTTCTTGAAGTGATAAGTTACACGGGATGTCTTGGGAAATCCAAGTCACAGTCCCGCCCCATTCAGTGATGGTTCGACTGGAACTTCCACCCAAAGTTCATGAACTAACATGTTGGTTACTTCATGTAGCCATATACTAGCGCTAGGGGGTGGGGGGTCATGTAGCGAATCTTGCATAGCCTATAAAAGCTTTAGAGCAGCAAGGCGTAGGACTTACGTAAATGTGTCCTTGCTAAAAGTTTCTTTTCCAACAAATCCACCTCAGGGCTTTCAGTTCTGAAGTGACGAAAACTTTGGTGCGGCTCTTTTATCCACTAGAGGGGGCACACGGCTCGCTCAAATGGCAAAGGGGAATTTTTTTTTTTTTTTTTTTAATGGGATGATTTTATTTAAAGAAAAAAAAAGTTCAATCAAGAAACAAAGGCTGGCTTGTGGGCTACAGAATGTAAATATTGCAAATCACTGCACAATTGTGGATACAAACATTTAATATATAAACATTTTATATACACAATGAATTATAAACAACAATTAATTTACATAGTTGCGTTTTCACGAATATTTAAGATGTCAGAAATACGATCACATCCCCAATAGGGTCGTACGATGGGTAATATGCACAGTAGAGCCAGGCAACTATGTGGGATATTCAGATTAAAGATGAGTTACCTATAATCTTTTTGCATACCATTTTATTTTAAGACTATAACACAATTCTACGTATCTTTGAAAGGGGGCAAGCACGTATGAAGAGATGAACTTCGCACACTAATTATTTTAATCGATATATTAATAGGGAATAAATGGCACACTTTAGTTTGTCAGAAATGACCCTTTTCAGCTGTTGAAAAACCACTAAATTAAAGTTTTTTCAGCACAACTTCTGATGGCGTTGCCTGGAACGACCCTATCAGTATAAAAAGTTAAACATTGCCTCTTTTACACTTTTTATAATAGTAGTACACCATCAAGGGTACAAAGATTGCCTTATGAGTCTTTTGTAACCCTGCAGTTGTGAAATCAGAGTCATAATCACAGTTAAGCGTCACACATTTATTACGGCAAAAGAAACAAACAAACAAAAAAAAGCCTGGAAAAATAGTCTGGACTGTGTAGTATGAAACCATTAATTCACCGATGAGTGACAGGCTGTTTCCAGAATGAATAAAACTGATGTAGGGTTTCAAATTCAGAGGCTGAAGAGGCTTCATCACAGGCGGTCTGGCGGGGGGGGGGGGGGGGGGGGTCATTTTTGACCCCGCCCCACATGCGGAGTATGCGTAATATGAAGATAACACGAGGGTTGAAGGGGAAGTCCCGACTAAGACCATTTCTCACTAGGCAGTCTCTAAATCTTGTGTTTCGAACATTTTCTTTCAACACTGTAGCCTGAATTAAACCTATATATACACTCACCGGCCACTTCATTAGGTGACAGGAGTGGCACCCGGTGTGGTCTTCTGCTGCTGTAGCCCATCTGCTTCAAGGTTTGACGCGGTGTGCCTGGGGTTGGCAAGTTTCTATTACATTAACATCACAGTACACAGCGCAGACGCTCTTATCCCGAAAGATTTACATATATGCATAGCCTACAGGTTTCGACAATGAACTCAGCTGACGTTTAGTAATCCGCTTAGTGTGAGGCAATGAGGCCCAAGTTTTAACTTGTTCTTTCTAACAATCGTATTAGCCTCGTACATTTTTGTTCTTCTAAAGATACAGAACAGATTATTTTTTAGTTCTTATGCGTGAATTAAGAGGATTTGTTATCCTATGCTGAAAACGAGTTCTGTAGAGTGTTTACAGTTTTGGGCGCATCGCGAATAGAGCATTTCGCGCTTTGATGCCCCCAAAAACATATGACTTCCAAAGTCGTGTAGGTCTACTGCCATCCGGAAGCTGGTCTCACATTTCTCATCGTCAAAAGGCGGGCACATGTGCGAGTCTCCTCCGCGACTGCGACCAACACCCTACAACGAATTTAACATTTCCTGTCTAATCTGCACTATCGAGGGTTCTATAGAATTTATACATGCCATTTCGCATGGGTATCTCTGTGTTTTACAGACTGGACTAATTGGGATTCATATTCAGAACCCTCCGTTCTGTTCTTTTTCTGCCCCCCCTTCCAAACAAACTAATAAAAAAGTGCAAAGCAAAGAAAGAAGAAGACGGGAAGAAAAATGAGTGACGATGAGAATGCGTTTGAGATGGATTCGGGTCCAGACTCGGATCCGGAGGCGGAACGACAACCGAACGCGACAAAAGATTTCGGTGAGTTAGACTTCTGTTTTTCTGCTCAGGTTCCATCTTTCCAAGTCGTTGTGCAACAGGGCGTCGGAGCTAGAAAGAACTCGGGAACTGTCGTGTCTTAGAAATCTGCAAACACACGGAGTCAAAACCACAGTAATCTAACTTCTCGTTCTTCCATTTCCTTCCACGCACTGCGTAATGATTCCGTAATAACAACTACTTGGCAACTATAACGTTAGCATTTGAACTAGTTTCTTCGTCGTATCTTTCATTTTGAGAATGCACCACTGTAGCCTACACCGTTACTTCGTAACTATCTACGTAGAACACGTTAAGACAGTTGCCGTTTCTTTAAAGGCGTCGCCAATTACTATAAAGTCAAAACGTAATCTATAATCCAAAGTGTCAATCTGATAAATCCAGTGGAAACATAAGTGCGACTCGGTTGCGATACCTTAAAATAAACGTGTTATTCAGAGCCACGCAAAACAAGTCCTGGAAACCAGGCAGACGATGCCAAGTTTCACTCACAAAACAACTACACTGTTCACAATCTTTAACTCAACAGGGCTTAGGTTTTTTACTTTTAAATGAGCCTACGTCAACTGCCTTTACTTGATCACTAGATCAACAGCCTGCGCTAAAAACTGAAATGGGTATGCAAAATGAGAAAACTAATGGCCTACGCCGAAATTCACACTTGAACCGTCTGCTCAACCAAGTGTTCGACCACATTTGTGAAACTTGTGGGACATTAGCGAATGCGAGCGTAACTTTAATGGTGAATCCCCCATTCATATTTTAGTCTTTACTGTACGTGCAATCTTTTCCGATTAAAGTATTAACGTCATTATGCGCAAAAGCGCAAATCCGCCAGGCACAGGCAGTTCTTCCAACCGTGGGGTGTCCCGGTAACATCTTACAGCTTATCACAATACACTGGTTTTGCGCTGTCTGTCTTCATTATTAGCAAAAATAGGTTCACCTAAAAATTCACGAGTCTATAAGCACATATAACGAGGTGCCAAAGCAGTTCTCACTGAACATTGATTTTAATGTTAATACCTGGTTACATTCGGTAGGCTTCACTGCAGGAGATTCCCACGCTAGACCTGCCAAGTAAAATAACCAGTGTTAATTCAACTCTTAACAGTGTTAATTAAACTCTGGAATGTGTTGAATTAGCCCCGTTAGAGTTGAATTAACACTGGACATTTCACTGTGTGCGGCCTCACCTGGGGCACAGTTTTTGGGCCCCCTTAGTAAATGAAATAGTCTAATAGTCTAATAGTCTGACTAATTATTAGGAACAGATATTATATCGGAAGCAGATATGCATGCGACAAGTACTGAATATCCCAGATACATTTAAGGGCATTCAACCCAGTCAGATCAGTTTGTATACTACATGTCATGTGCCCTGTGGTAAATAACTGCTTCGGTTACATTTCAATCGATCCACTGATGGACTGCAAAATCACACTGGAGTCCCAAAAGGCCATTATTCAGCCGCAGCATGTTCTATCCGACTGATATGCTGGTCTTCTTGTTTGTTCTACTTTCTACACTCTTGGAACAAGTTTTTTTTTTGGCTGGTCTCCACAGGGAACCCTTAGTTCTTCATGTAACCCCATGTAGCCCTCTATGGTAGATGTGAAATGTGTGAAAGCTCCCAACATTGAACCATTCTGCCCAACGAAGAACCCTTGAACTAGGCAGGGTTCCTCTATGGAGACACAGAGGAGCCTTTTGGAACCCTTTTTTTCTGAGAGCGCAGAAGGTCTGACCTTCATTTTTTCCCCCTAAGGCAACCATTTTGTTTTCACGCTGCCTTCCTATCTTCGAGATCCGAGTCTCGTATCGCGCAGAGAGGTGCGGCGCATAGATAGATTTTGCTGTCGGATTAAGAGGAGAAAGCGCGCACGGTCGTATGGACCGTGGCGCGACCGCGCCCTCGCCGGCAAACAGCTCGCGACATTTCGGTTTCCCTAGCTCTTCCTGTGACTGGCGGCCGGCTTGGTTTCTTATGTTATGTCGGGCTAATTTTAGAGCGAGCTGAGAGTTTTGATAAAATGGCCACGGAACTCACTCGGATTTAAATGAGGGACACACATGGACAAGGCGAGGGGCGCAAAGTGCACCGTTTTAAAGAAACAGCCATTTTAAATTCCGTCTGCGTACGCTGAAGAAAGTCTGGAAAAGCTGTGCTCATCCAGGGCATTTCTTGTCCTTCCAGCAGTTGCCATTTTTGGTTTATTTGCCTAGACTTTTTAAAAATTGTTATTATTTTTAATTTGAGGCTCTATTGCTTTTTATTTGGATGAAATCAAGCTGTACGCATATCGACTTAAAAATACTCGTGAATTAATACCTCAGTTGTTTTTAGTCGGATCAATGTCAGTTTTTTTTCAGTGCACAATAGCTTTCAGCCCGTGGTTTTGGAGTTGTGTACCAGTTTTAGTGGTGTCAGCGTGCCAGTAGGCTACACATCCATTAGAGAGAGCGAAGTCTCCCCCTGGGACAACAGGAGTTTTAATAAGTGTGCAATTAGCACCGCTGACCAGAAGGACCTTTTTAGTTGAGTGAGGCTGCCGCATGTCTTGTTGTGCGAACAGTGCATTATCTCAATGCCTCAGAGAATTCTGACAACAGAGAAACAACCTCAAAATGAAGTTTTCCATGAATAAATGAGCGTTGCACTTGGTGCGCTGTGCACAGTACGGATGTCGTTCATTTTGCGCAAACTGCAAGTTTTTACCGTTAGCTCATGGGAAAACTTTAGTGTACAATACACTCTGATAGAGTACTTTTAACTCTTAATAGTGTTAAAGTTGATGTAATGCTGTTAGAGTTGATTTAACACTAGTACTTTTGTCCTGTTCTTGTGACTGACTGTGCATGTGAATAGCCAATCTTTTGCATGTGAATAGCCAATATCCTGTGTCTTTTTCTCAGGCTGAATGAATGGATGGGGCTGTTTGAATTGTACGTAGAATGGTACCACGATATGAGGATATGAGGTGTAGCAGAAGCAGAAGCCACTGAATCGATAGCGGAGTTCATAGACGCGAGTTAGCAGGTGAACTTTCTAAGGAATGTGATGTCACCTCTTGAGAAGCAACAAGCAATACATCCATTGGCTGAGGGCCATGAGTTCTGCCTCAGCGGGAGAATGCGACTGGGCAGAGGGGCCGGCCAGCAGAACGCTTGCGTGTTGGTGGGTGTGCATGTGGATGTGTATATAAGTATGTGCTCGTGCATTTGCGTGTGTGTGTGCGTGTGCTCATGGATGTGAGTGTGTAGCTTTTAAGAATACCTGCCTGTGTTTTTGCAGGTGTGTGTGTGTGTGTGTGTGTGTGTGTGTGCACATGTGTATGAATATGTATATGTATGTGTGTGTGTGTGTGTGTTTATATGTATACTCATGGATGTTTGTGTGTTGCCTTTAAGAATGCCTGCCTGTGTGTTTGCAGGTGTGTGTGTGTGTGGGTGTGTATGAATATGTATATGTATGTGTGTGTGTGTGTGTGTTTATATGTATACTCATGGATGTTTGTGTGTTGCCTTTAAGAATGCCTGCCTGCGTGTTTGCAGGTGTGCTGGATTATGTGGAATGACGAGCTCACTCAGGAATGACAGCCCCTGCCCACAAGGCCCTTACGTGTAACGAACATGCAAAGCACATTTACCGCACAATGAGGAGCGTGTGAAGCGAGACTGTCACAGATGGCATGTAGCTGGTTGAGTTTTAAAAATCCTTGCAGCGGCATTATGGTAGACTTGGTGCATAAAGGTTTGGGCTACCATGCAGAAGGGCACGGCAATGCTAGAGTGGTAAGGAGACAAAGACATTGATTATATTATTCTGTGTCTCAAACAGACCTGGGTCAAATGCGTATTTGTTTTGGATTCAAGTACTTGTCTGTGCTCTGTTTATCTTGTCTGGTGTAATTGAGCCTGCTAAAATGACCAGAAGGCGGGTTTTGCACTTTTTGAGTGTATTTCATGGTTCCAATACACCAGACGAGATCAGTAAAGCGTAGAAAAGTATTTGAATCCAAGACAAATACGTATTTGACTCAGGTCTGTTTGAGACACAGAATTAAATAATCAATGTCTTTGTCTCCTTACCACTCTAGCATTGCCGTGCCCTTCTGCATGGTAGCCCAAACCTTTATGCACGCAAGTCTACCATAATGCCGCTGCAAGGATTTTTAAAACTCAACCAGCTACATGCCATCTGTGACAGTCTTGCTTCGCACGCTCCTCATCGTGCGGTAAATGTGCTTCGGAGACCTGGTCTCAAAGTTGTGAAACGCACCTCGGGCCTTTGTTGTTGTAACCTGGCGGGATTAGCGGAACGGGCTAAATTGCGCGCGGCAGCGGGGTTGGGGGTTCACTCCGGCCCGGGGAAAAGCCACTTTTTCGAGCGCTCGGGCCGGTCCCGAACAAGCGAGGTCTGTCAGCGTGAGGCTCGCAGAGGGCGGCTTTGCTGTGCCCCGAATGTTAAATGCTGGGGGGGGGGTGGGGGTTAGGCGGGCCCTTGGCTGGCAAGTCGCCGAGACACACTAGGAAACATCGCCCAAACGGCATCTGGCTTCAGTAAGCTTCCCAACATGCTTTGCGGCCTCGGGGAAAAAGGGCAAAGTTTCCACAGCAACGTCCCAAAGGAAATATTTTCGGCCCGCCAGCAAAACACACAGACAAACACAGCAGCGACAAAGCAGCTCAGACAGCGCTAACCCATAGCCAATGAGTCCATGCAAACCAGTAATATATGGCTACAGGCGAATGTGATATTTAACTGGATAACCTGCAGTTAGTGGTTGAGTCAATAAAGATCAGAATGTCCAGGATGTGTCAACAGTCATTTTTCCCCCTGTCACCCAACTGTTTTTCTCTGCCTGTTGTGTTAGTGGCTCTCAGTACTTTGTGGGACTGAATGCTACAAACAGGACTGTTCCTGGAATGTACCGTTAATGTCGTGGGTTCCACGGCCTAAAGCAGTGGTCTTCAACCCTGGTCCTGGAGAGCTTCAGGGTCTGCTGGATTTGGCGGTCGCTCTGCACTTAATTAATCAATGATTAATTCACCCCACCTGGTTACTTGGGTCACAGTTGGGCGCTGGTCTTGAAGCGGAAAAACAAAAAGCAGCAGAGCTTGCGGATCTCCGGGACCAGGGTTGGAGACCACTGGTCCTGAAGGTTAACAGTCTCGGTCTAATCCAGTGGTTCTCTCTGTTTCCCTTTAGTCTACGCTCAGGAATTATTGCCGACCTATCAGGCTATACAGGAGGGGGAGTCGTTGCTCACCGTGCCGAAGGTGAGCCCGGGTACTCGAGAATGACATCACAGCACCCACACCTCAGTAACGGGCGGGGCGTCATTACAGAGAACGTGCAAAATGAAGGATCCCGCCATTATTAACACGCTCTCTATGAGGAATCACTAATGCACTGATTCTGATACTGATCGGTCCCTCATAGTGTCCATATTACAAAATGGGTTCCCCCTGTTTTAGCCTTTAGCGCCTTGAAGCACTTGACATCCACTCCTGCTTTGTCTTGACCGGTTAGAGCGTCACGGGCGAGGAGCGGGGGTCGAAGGTCGACTGCGAGACGTTTCTTGTGTTTGCCGCACCCGCAGGTGGAGTTCGACGGCCTGACGGACTCCCTGTTTTTCAACGACAGGAAGAGGAGGATCGACTTCGTCCTGGTGTACGAAGACGAGGACAAGAAGGAGTACGATAAACGGCACATGTTCCAGCGACGGAAAGTAAGCCTGCGTCTCTGCGCCCTGATGCGAATGGCTGACAGCCGTCCTTACGGCGGATGCTCTAACGCCCAATCGGAGCTCTGCGGGGTGCACAAAGCGACCAATCGGAGCTCTGCAGAGTGCACAAAGCGACCAATCGGACCTTCGCGGGGTGCGTGCAGCGCCCAATCGGAGATCGTTAGAAAACTCACGCTTTCGCACAAAAGAGAATCGGTTTCTGATGTGTAGAAAGTGTACGTTTGCATCCTCTAAATCGCGCACTGTTTGAGTTCATATGCACGCGTAAGTCATTTTTTTTGTCAAATGAACTGCAATCTGAGACTGTGAAATGAGCGTGACCGTGGCTGTGCCTGCGTTCCCCACAGAGACGGAGGCAGTTTTTCGAAGACAGTCTGATGAGGATGGGCCTGGAGCTGGAAGCAGCACCGTCGGTAAGAGCAAACTGAGGCTCGGTATCCCCATGTCCGCCTGACCAGCCAGAGAGCCAATCCGCACTCGGCTACGGTTACTCTGCGGAGTTACGCTTCTCGTCCCGATCGACTGCGCGCCGGCCCGCCGTGAGCAGCTGACTCCCTGCGGCCAGTCCCGGGTTGATATGCGGTATGGTAGGGCGGCGCACACCTGATCAGAATGTGGTATTTCCTGTAGGTTGTGTTCCAGTGATGAAAATGGACTCTCCACTACAGGTTCACTGATGGATTTCTGGTATCTCCTGTCGGCTGAGTAGTGATTAGTCTCTGGTATCTCCTGTCGGCTGAGTGCTGATTAGTCTCTGGTATCTCCTGTCGGCTGAGTAGTGAATAGTCTCTGGTATCTCCTGTCGGCTGAGTAGTGATTAGTCCCTGGTATCTCCTGTCGGCTGAGTAGTGAATAGTCTCTGGTATCTCCTGTCGGCTGAGTAGTGATTAGTCTCTGGTATCTCCCATCGCTTGAGTAGTGATTAATCTCTGGTATCTCCTGTCGGCTGAGTGGTGATTAGTCTCTGGTATCTCCTGTCGGCTGAGTAGTGAATAGTCTCTGGTATCTCCTGTCGGCTGAGTAGTGATTAGTCTCTGGTATCTCCCGTCGCTTGAGTAGTGATTAGTCTCTGGTATCTCCCGTCGGGTGAGTAGTGATTAGTCTCTGGTATCTCCTGTCGGCTGAGTAGTTGTTAGTCTCTGGTATCTCCTGTCGGCTGAGTGGTGATTAGTCTCTGGTATCTCCTGTCGGCTGAGTAGTGATTAGTCTCTGGTATCTCCTGTTGGCTGAGTGCTGATTAGTCTCAGGTATCTCCTGTCGGCTGAGTGGTGATTAGTCTCTGGTATGTCCTGTCAGCTGAGTAGTGATTAGTCTCTGGTATCTCCTGTTGGCTGAGTAGTGATTAGTCTCTGGTATCTCCTGTTGGCTGAGTGCTGATTAGTCTCTGGTATCTCCTGTCGGCTGAGTAGTGATTAGTCTCTGGTATGTCCTGTCAGCTGAGTAGTGATTAGTCTCTGGTATCTCCCGTTGGTTGAGTACTGATTAGTCTCTGGTATCTCCTGTTGGCTGAGTAGTGATTAATCTCTGGTATCTCCTGTCAGCTGAGTAGTGATTAGTCTCTGGTATCTCCCATCGGTTGAGTACTGATTAGTCTCTGGTATCTCCTGTTGGCTGAGTAGTGATTAGTCTCTGGTATCTCCTGTTGGCTGAGTAGTGATTAGTCTCTGGTATCTCCTGTCGGCTGAGTGCTGATTAGTCTCTGGTATCTCCTGTCAGCTGAGTAGTGATTAGTCTCTGGTATCTCCTGTTGGCTGAGTAGGGATTCATCTCTGGTATCTCCTGTCGGCTGAGTGCTGATTAGTCTCTGGTATCTCCTGTTGGCTGAGTGCTGATTAGTCTCTGGTATCTCCTGTTGGCTGATTATTGGTGACTCTTTAGTCTCTTGAGGGTTTTGCTGTGGTGAGTCTGTGGGATCTCTTATAGGTAATGTGTAGTCATTAGTCTGCTGTTTCCTTCAGGTTGTGTAATACTGAGTCTCTGGTCTCTCGCAGGTTGTGTAATGGTGAATCTCTGGTCTCTTGTAGGTTGTGGACAACAAGACTCTGTTTGTGAAGGTGCACGTGCCGTGGGACGTGTTGTGTACCTATGCAGAGGTTCTGCACATCAAGCTGCCCATCAAGGCCAACGACCTGACCTCCAAATCCACGACCTTCAACTGGTTCACCAAGTACTTCTACCCCAGCCAGGACCTGATCAAGGACGAGACCGACTACTTCACTGCCCCCTTCGCTAAGGACCTTATGGAGCACTTCCACATCAAGGACCAGGACCAGTTCTTCACTCCGGCCATGAGAAGCAGGATGGTGAGTCAGTCTGTCTGTTCTGAGGCTGTCTGTAATCCCAGTCTGTCTGTTCTGAAGCTGTCTGTAATCTCTGTCTGTCTGCTCTGAAGCTGTCTGTAATCTCTGTCTGTCTGCTCTGAATCCATCTGTAATCCCAGTCTGTCTGTTCTGAAGCTGTCTGTAATCTCAGTCTGTCTGTTCTGAAGCTGTCTGTAATCTCTGTCTGTGGTGAAGCTGTCTGTAATCTCAGTTTGTCTGTTCTGAATCCGTCTGTAATCTCTGTCTGTGGTGAAGCTGTCTGTAATCTCAGTTTGTCTGTTCTGAAGCTGTCTGTAATCTCTGTCTGTCTGCTCTGAATCCGTCTGTAACCTCAGTCTGTCTGTTCTGAAGCTGTCTGTAATCTCTGTCTGTGGTGAAGCTGTCTGTAATCCCAGTTTGTCTGTTCTGAAGCTGTCTGTAATCTCTGTCTGTCTGCTCTGAATCCGTCGGTAATCTCAGTCTGTCTGTTCTGAAGCTGTCTGCAATCTCCGTCTGTCTGTGGTGAAGCTGTCTGCAATCTCATTCTGTCTGCTCGGAATCCGTCTGTAATCTCAGTCTGTCTGTTCTGAAGCTGTCTGTAATCTCAGTCTGTCTGTGGTGAAGCTGTCTGTAATCTCAGTCTCTCTGTGAGTTTGTCTATAAAGGTAGAGCTACGCTACATGTTTAGCAGGCATGTCCGGAGACTTTATTGCACTTCAGGTTCAAAGTTTGTGATGTAATGGGCAATTTACCGCTTCAAGTAAGTTGTTGTCTTAATTTATGATTAATAAATTGATCTCACTAAATATAATTTGTCTCATTTTAATTATTTGACATTAAAATCGACAAAAGGAAGTTACCTGCTGGTGGACACAAGTTATTTTCAAAGTTGATACATTTTTTAATCGAGCAAACCAAACACTGATCATTTCAGCCTCCACTATTTGAATTTCACAAGCTCCCACTTCATTCCCTGTTCGAAACACGCCCTGAACTTGTGTTTCATTTTTGTGGATACACAGGCATTCTCTACGAAATGTATGTAAATACAGGGAACAAGTTTACCTGGAATTTCATTAAATGAAGTTAACACAGCCAAAAAGCAATCTGCCTGCGGGGGTTGGAGGTTAATTTGGAAACACAGTAGCACACACCCGGAACACTTGTCAGACATTCATCCCAAAGAACTTTCCATAGTGAGGGCACTGACTGAGGTGTAGTTGGTGTTCGGACAGTCAGTCTGTTAACATCGGTATGTGTCTGGACATGGCCAGAGTGCATGTTTTGCCTGCACTTAAACAGCATTACCGTGTCGTTTGTGTTTGAACATGCATTCAGTACTAACTTTCGGTTTGTGTCTTGACAGGCTTATTACATTCTTTGCCGGGCCCCATATGAGGTGAGGGCGCACGTGAAGAAATTTGGCATCAGCAAGCTGCTGGATGGAGGCGTATACAAGGCGGCCTACCCTCTGCATGATGTGAGTGGATTTCCTGAAGGCATCACTGAGCATGCTCACACAGGCTGCTGATAGCACTACTGAGCATGCTCACACAGGCTGCTGATAGCATCACTGAGGATGCTCACACAGGCTGCTGATGGCACTACTGAGCATGCTCACTCAGACTGCTGATCGCATCACTGAGCATGCGTACACAGGCTGCTGATAGCCTCACTGAATATGCTCACACAGGCTGCTGATAGCACTACTGAGCATGCTCACTCAGACTGCTGCTGGCATCACTGAGCATGCTCACATGGGCTGCTGATAGCACTACTGAGCATGCTCACTCAGACTGCTGATAGCACTACTGAGCATGCTCACACAGACTGTTGATAGCACTACTGAGCATGCTCACACGGGCTGCTGATAGCACTACTAAGCATGCTCACACGGGCTGCTGATGGCACTACTGAGCATGCTCACTCAGACTGCTGATAGCACTACTGAGCATGCTTACATGGGGTACTGAATGCATCTGCAGATATATTTATCAGGATTTTCCTTTTGCCTTCCTAAATGCTTGAATTTAGGACAGCAGGAAAGCCTTAATGTATGGATGTATCTTCATATGTATGGAGCATACTACAAAAAGAAATAAAACTTCACAATCTTGTTTCTTCAGAAGATTTAAAAGTCACTATAAATAAATGGGAACATAAAGCAAAGATGGCCAGTGGGTCAGTGTTTCTAATGTATTTATCGATTTTTAAGGTTTGGTCTTTGTGACTGAAAGGATGTTTTGTGTGTAATTAACAGTGCAGATTCAATGTGAAGTCGGCAGATGAAGACTGTCCAAACGAGAGATATCTCCTTTATAAGGAGTGGGCTCACCCAAAGAGCTTCTATAAAATGCAGCCATTGGACTTGATAAGGTAACGTGAAAAGCTCTCAACTCCTATTAGGTTAATAAACTAAAGGACCCTTTTGGTAGCTGTCAGTTTTCCTCATTTTAAATGCCCCATTTAATAAATAAAAGGTAATCCCCGGGACTACTTTTAAGTGAACGGATATGTGAACATACAGCTCTCTTTCAGAAACGGGTAGGAAGCTATGTGAATGAATCAGTAAGTGCATAAAGGTAATGACTAAAGGAATTCTTACACAGGAAGTACTACGGAGGGATAGAGGTAATGACTAAAGGAATTCTTACACAGGAAGTACTACGGAGAGATAGAGGTCATGAATAAAGGCATTCTTACACAGGAAGTACTACGGAGGGATAGAGCTCATGAATAAAGGCATTCTTACACAGGAAGTACTATGGAGAGATAGAGGTCATGAAGAAAGGCATTCTTACACAGGAAGTACTACGGAGAGATAGAGGTCATGAATAAAGGCATTCTTACACAGGAAGTACTACGGAGAGATAGAGCTCATGAATAAAGGCATTCTTACACAGGAAGTACTACGGAGAGATAGAGGTCATGAATAAAGGCATTCTTACACAGGAAGTACTACGGAGAGATAGAGGTCATGAATGAAGGCATTCTTACACAGGAAGTACTACGGAGAGATAGAGGTCATGAATGAAGGCATTCTTACACAGGAAGTACTACGGAGGGATAGAGGTCATGAATGAAGGCATTCTTACACAGGAAGTACTACGGAGAGATAGAGGTCATGAATGAAGGCATTCTTACACAGGAAGTACTACGGAGAGATAGAGGTCATGAATAAAGGCATTCTTACACAGGAAGTACTACGGAGAGATAGAGGTCATGAATGAAGGCATTCTTACACAGGAAGTACTACGGAGAGATAGAGGTCATGAATGAAGGCATTCTTACACAGGAAGTACTACGGAGAGATAGAGGTCATGAATGAAGGCATTCTTACACAGGAAGTACTACGGAGAGATAGAGGTCATGAATGAAGGCATTCTTACACAGGAAGTACTACGGAGAGATAGAGGTCATGAATGAAGGCACTCTTACACAGGAAGTACTACGGAGAGAAGGTCGGGATCTACTTCGCCTGGTTGGGCTTCTACACAGCGATGCTGGCCTTCGCGGCAGTGGTGGGCCTGGGCTGCTTCATCTATGGATACAAGACACAGGACACCAGCACCTGGAGGTACAGGAGAGGGCAGAGAGGGGGGTACTTGCATCTGTTTGGAAGTACAGGAGAGGGCAAAGGTAAAACTAGCGTTGCCTTTCCCTAGCCTTTGTGTTAATGCGCAGTCATTTAATGGCGGGACATCAGGGCATTTCCAGGTAAAACATAATGTGTACGAGAAAGCGTGTACACTTCACACACACACACACACACACACACACACACACACACACACACACACACACACACACAATTAAAAAAAACATAGCACACTGCAGACCTGACACACCTGTCTGTTCGGCCTACGTGGGTTTGCGTCACGCTTGGCCACGATACTGGTTTGAGAAATGTAAAATTTCAGCGAGGGTTTAAAGGTATACTGCCAAGAGACATTCAAATTTTGGTCCTTTCCCAGAGACTTGAAATCAAGTTCTGTCAAGTACAATTTCTAAGCTCAGATAGACATAATACTCAAAATAACCGGTTTATAAAGAAGGTAAAGCGCTGCACAAGATTTCTCCCACCAAATCCCACTTTGTCTGGTAGGCCTTAATGCTCAATTACAATTCTTTGCGAGGAACTTTTTGCATTGACTGATCACATTCATTTTTGTAAGTGACCCATATCTGATGTAAGTGTAAAACAGACCTGGGCCTGGAAAGAACACGCACCGGCACATGTGGTGTTCAGTCCGCCGGAGAGGCGGATTGGTCTCAGCTGCGCCGGCTGGTGGAGAGAGCACTCGCACCTCGGCTGCGTTAGCTAATCAGTCCAGGTGCTTAAATGTGTGCTGCTCTCCACAGTCCAGACAAAATCAGTTCCTTGTCACATGCAGGGAAAAAAAAATCGGACTTGGGCCACTTCAGCCTGTAATGTGAGCGTAGCCGTGGAGTTATATTCAAGCTCTGCAACACTAAAGCTCATCCAACCATAGAGTTCATTGGGCTCGCCCAACCATAGAGTCCATTGGGCTCGCCCAACCATAGAGTTCATTGGGTTCGCCCGAGTGAAGGCTTGTTTTCCTCTGAAGCAAGGAGGTGTGCGACGACCAGATCGGGGGGAACATTGTGATGTGTCCGCAGTGCGACAAGTTGTGCTCCTACTGGCGGCTGAACAGCACCTGTGAATCCTCCAAAGTGAGACTTCATTACCTTTATTAAGGCTCAATTTACTCTTATTACCATTCATTAAAGGGCATTAAGGGTCTATTAAAGCTTATTAAGGGTCTATTAAAGCTTATGAAGCACTTATTCAGGCTTATTAAAGTTCAATAAGGTTAATGGTAATTCTCATTGATGCATTAACACTTGAGTTAAGAGTATATTATGAGTTTATAAAATATATGGATAAACGTTAAGTAATGGCACTATCAATATTCAGAATCACAACCTTTTACGTTAGTAACACATTGGCTGTCTATTTACTAGGCATTACACAAAGAATTACAGCAAAGGTTGATGTTTGTAGTTTTTGTCTGCTATGGCATGATAGTATTTCCTGTTCTTGTCCTCCACAGAAACTCTGTATATTTGACAATTATGGAACCTTGGTGTTTGCAGTATTTATGTCAATCTGGGGTGAGCTGATTTACTTGAACTTAATACTCATATTATGGAATCCGTGGCAATGTCTCTGATTGACAGGGGATAAAAGGCCTGCCACTGGTTGGTGTGAGATGGGGGGGGGGGGAAATCAATGTTTAACCACGTCTCCCCTTTCCAACATATCTAAAAGCTAAAATCTGAATCTAAATGTCAAACAGGTTGAGTTGTGCCCCTGTGATGTGATTGGTCAGAAATGGTCATTTGATGTGGCGTCCTGCGCTTGTGATTGGTTCTCAGTCACGTTGTTCCTGGAGTTCTGGAAGCGGTACCAGGCAGAGCTGGAGTACGAATGGGACACGGTGGAGTTCCTGGAACAGGAAGAGCAGCCCCGCCCCGAGTACGAAGCGAAGTGCATTCACGAACGCATCAACCCCATCACCAAGGTAATGGGATTAGCCCCGTTTCCGTGGCAACGGAACCCACCCTGCAGAAAAATGAAACGGCCGGCCACCCTGCCATAAAGATGAAGATAAAGCTCATAAAGATTTCAGCTGGCATCGACTGAATCAAACCGGACCGACCTGGATCAGCCAGTGCTTCAGAGATCCTTCCTGAAAATTCTGACGTGCCCTTTCTCTTCTGTTTTTAGACAAAAGAGAAGGTTCCCTACACTGCCTGTGGGAAGTGCATCAGAGTGTCTTTTGGGATTGGAACGGTCTTATTCTGGGTACTCTTTCTAATTTACTATCTCTCTCATTCTGGGTTAAGTAATAATAATAACTGTACTGATTAATAAACTTGCTCGAGCCATACACAAAATTCAGAAATTCACGGACGATAAAAAAAAAAAAAACTACCACCTGCAACAGAGACGTAGATCTTCGAGGGAAACTATAAAATTTAAAGCAGCTGTACTAGCCAGTTTGGCAAGTGTTCTTGTTAGCATTTAAACGGAGCTGAGCCCTTTCGTTTTGCATACAATAGCTTCTCTTTGACAGCTCACTGATACAGGATTAAACAAACAACATAGCATCATTTAGCTGAAGGCATGCCATTTGTAACTATTGTTGTGCAGAAGCCTTTGGCAGCGGCATACCATGAGTCAAGGCTAAACCTTCCAAAGTCAATTTTCATGGATGAGAATTCATAACTGTGATAGCCAACCGTAATTATATAATGATGAAGAGATGTGGAGACACTTTGAAGGTGAAGCCAAGCCACCCAGAATAAGAATAACAAGGCAGAAAAACAGCCAAGTCAATTTCAGAAGTGGAAAGTTGGAATGTGGGTAGGGCAAGGGAATGGTCAGCATCTGATGTAATGTAACTTCACTGAATGCTATCTGTATGCCCAAACACCACAAAGAATTTGTCTGTTGCAGCGAGATATTGCAGCCCTCAACACTACGTACAGGAAAGTCCATTCAGTCTTACACAGATTTTGCGTGGGATTTGCTAGCTGTGTAGCTACTGTAGCCAGACCGCTGTGTGTTACAGTAGCTTACTGTTCTGCCGGTATGTATCCCCGAGCTCCTGTCAAAGAAAGCCATTCCAAACTAAAGTCAATCCCTGTCCAGCGTCACACATTCTTAGCCATTCCTGTCATTTCATAGATGTCTTTGCCTGATTTTTATTTTTGTGCCACTGAGTTTTGAGCACTTAATGGAAACTGGTGTAAGACAGGTCCAACTCAAGAGTGAAATGAAGTGAAATCTACATTTTTGTGACTGGTAAGAGTAACGAGCAGGCCAGTGTATTTCTAAATTCCTCTAGTCACAGCTGGTACTCAAAACAATTCATTTCATTGCAGATCTTGCTGATCGTGGCGTCGGTCGTCGGCGTGATCGTGTACCGCCTGGCGGTGTTCTTCACCTTCTCGGCGAGGCTGCGGCAGGACCTGAAGGAGCTGGAGCCCCTGCGCGAGTACGTCACCCCGCAGATGGCCACCTCCGTCACCGCCTCCCTCATCAGCTTCGTCGTCATCATGTTCCTCAACTACGTGTACGAGAGGGTCGCCATATGGATCACCGACTTCGGTGAGGCTAACGCCACCCTGCTTTGACCACACCCACCCACTCCACATTGATTACAGCAGTCTACATTTACCACACCCTCTCTACATAGATTACAGCAGTCTACATTTACCACACCCTCTCTACATTTATTACAGTAGTCTACACTGACCACACCCTCTCTACCTTTATTACAGCAGTCTACACTGACCACACACACTCTATATTGATTCCAGCAGTCTACACTGACCACACCCTCCCTACATAGATTACAGCAGTCTGCACAGACCACACCCTCTCTACCTTTATTACAGCAGTCTACACAGACCACACCCTCTCTACATAGATTACAGCAGTCTGCACAGACCACACCCTCTCTACCTTTATTACAGCAGTCTACACTGACCACACACACTCTATATTGATTCCAGCAGTCTACACTGACCACACCCTCTCTACATAGATTACAGCAGTCTGCACAGACCACACCCTCTCTACCTTTATTACAGCAGTCTACGCTGACCACACCCTCTCTACATAGATTACAGCAGTCTACACAGACCACACCCTCTCCACATTGATCACCATAGTATACACTGACCACACATACTCTACATTGATTACAGAAGTGTACACAGACCACACCCACTCTACCTTTATTACAGCAGTCTACACTGACCACACCCTCTCTACATTGATTACAGAAGTGTACACAGACCACACCCACTCTACATTGATTACAGCAGTCTACACTGACCACACCAACTCTACATTGATTAAAGCATTAAAGCAAAAATAACACACTGCAACAAATACACAAGAAGCCTGACAGGGTAGCAAGTGGAAAAATTGGAAGTAAAAAAAAAAAATAAATAAATAATAATAAGTAAATATAAACTAAAATATATTGCAAATATCAGATAATAAACCCTGGAATGAATTTCACATCGCTGCTACACGTTTACTACTGATGTAAATGTTGTAGCCTGGAGTTTTCCTTTCATAAAATCTTTCCTCACTTTTGTTAAGAACCCACTTCAAACCAAGTAAGCGAAGCTTCATCCCAATTCAGCCCTGCTTAACCCCAATGTGTGTCAACCTGAAATATGAGCGGTCATAATTGTAGGACACTGATTTGACCGCAAGCTAAATCGCAAATGGAATAAAAACTGTATATTCTTTTTCGTCTGGGTGTTCTGTCTGAACAGCGGCATTTTATTCTTTCTTCGTTGTTCAAATTGCAGAATTGCCGAGGACAAAGACGGAGTATGAGAACAGCCTGACGCTGAAGATGTTCCTCTTCCAGTTTGTGAACTACTACTCCTCTTGCTTCTACATCGCGTTCTTCAAGGGCAAAGTGGTGGGTTACCCTGGACAACCAGTGTACTGGCTGGGGAAGTACAGGAATGAGGAGGTGAAGTATACTGCTCTCTCTAATGTTTCTTAATTCTTCTGCTGTGTTTGCTGTGTTTATACACAAAGACACCATACAGTAAACCTATACAGAATCTAAATGTCTATAGGATTTATGAATATTATATAAGTATTTATCCTGTGTTGTGTAGCACGTAATTGACGTCTGTGTGGATCAAAGGTCTAATGTGGGCGGAAGTTCTCTCATTGGCCGCAGTGTGACCGCGCCCTCTGCTTGTGACTGCAGTGTGACACGGGTGGCTGCCTGATTGAGCTCACCACTCAGCTGACCATCATCATGGGAGGTAAAGCCATCTGGAACAACATCCAGGAGGTGCTGATGCCGTACGTATCTCATCCTGCGGGAAGCCCCGTGCCGTAGGTCTCGCCTACTGGGTTCTGTTGTAGGAATCTCCTATAGAAAAAGTTATGCTGTAGGCTTCTCCTCCTATAGAAATGGTTCTGTTTAGGCATCTCCTCCTATAGAAAGAGTCACGTTGTAGGCAGCTCCTATAGAAAGGGTTATGTTTGAAGAATCCCCTATAGAAATAGTTATGTAGTAGGCATTTTCTTCTATAGAAAGAGTTATGTTTTAAGCATTTCCTCCTATAGAAAGGGTTCTGTTTTGGGCATCTCCTATATAAAGAGTTATATTGTAGGCATCTTCTCCTATAGAGCGGGTTAGGTTTTAGGAATCTGTTATAGAAAGTGCCATGTTGTAGGCATCACCTCATATAGAAAGAGGTACTGTGTTTTAGGAATCTCCTATAGAAAGTGTTATGTTGTAGGAATGTCCTCCGATAGAAAGTGTTATGTTGTAGGAATGCCCTCCTATAGAAGGGTTTACGTTTTAGGAATGTCCTCCTATAGAACAGGGTTCCGTTTTAGCATCTCCTCCTATGGGAAAGGGCCATCGTTGTAGCCACCTCTTCCTGCAGTAGTCCTAGCAAGTTAACTCTCAGTCCCGTCAGCCATTTTGTGTGTCGGCAGTGAAACTGCAGGACTCGCTGGAAATCGCTCACGCGTTGCGGTGTCTCTTCTGCATCAGGTGGGTGATGAACCTGATTTCCCGCTACTGCACGGGCAGCAGGTCTGAGAAGCCCATTCCTCGATGGGAGCAGGACTACCAGCTGCAGCCCATGGGGAAGCTGGGCCTGTTCTACGAATACCTGGAGATGGGTAAGGCGCAGTGCATTGTGGGTGCACTCGCATAGTGGAATGCTTCATGAACATACGGAGATGTGTGAAGTCGCTTTTTCATGGCTCCGGCTCAACTCCACTCGACTCTACTCGACTTTTTTGTTTTTCCATCGGGCAGAAGTTATGGACAGTACCTGGTACCTGGTACTTTTTTTTGGTATCACCTCCGTCGAGGTTCCAAGCGAGCTGAGGCGATAGCAAAAGGTAACGTGAAAACACTGCAGACCACTGATTGGTCAGAGAGAATCGTCACTAGAATCATCACCGCTACCAGGTTAGCTTACCCTCTTGCATCACCTTTGAGCAATCAAAGGTCGTCTGGTCGTCTGAGCTCTGATGTAGGATTTCCCAAACTCTCCTGTTTCTTTCAGCTGTCTTTTGTCTTGCTGCCTTCAGCCTCTTATGAAACAAAATTTGTCTGTTTGCTGTGACAAACAGCCACATACCGAGAATCAAGAACACCATCCCTTTTGATATCCTCCATTGTTCCTATGTGTGTCGCGTTGAAGATGACGTCACGGCAATTTCATGCGGGGTCGCAATGATGGCCAGCTACATTGACGGGGGGGTACTATCTGCAGTGGAAGATGAAGTACCTGGTACCAAAAGCAAGTAGAGTTGAGTAGAATCGAGTCGAGTTGAGCTGGTACCATGCGGTGGAAAAGTGGCTTAAGGCAGGATGCTTCAGTGATTTGTTAGTATGGTCGATGGTAAGGAGATGTTTGTTTTTCACCTTGATATAGTGATCCACTTTGAGTTCATATCAGTATCCAGTGATCCAGTTTGGATTTATATCTGTTCCCAGTGATCCAGTTTGGGTGTACATCGGGTTCCAGTGATCCAGTTTGGGTTTATATCTGTTCCCAGTGATCCAGTTTGGGTTTATATCTGTTCCCAGTGATCCAGTTTGGGTTTACATCGGGTTTCAGTGATCCAGTTTGGGTTCATATCTGTTCCCAGTGATCCAGTTTGGGTTTATATCTGTTCCCAGTGATCCAGTTTGGGTTTATATCTGTTCCCAGTGATCCAGTTTGGGTTTGTTACCCTCTTCGTGGCGTCGTTCCCTTTGGCCCCCCTCCTGGCCCTACTCAATAACCTCTTTGAGATCCGCGTCGACGCCTGGAAGACCACCACGCAGTTCCGCCGGGTGGTTCCGGAAAAGGCCCAGGACATCGGCGCCTGGCAGCCCATCTTAGGGGGGGTCGCCATTTTCGCCGTGGTAACTAATGTAAGCCAAGATATTTTACCAATATTTTTATTTTAGATATTCAACGATACCTTAACATATTCTATCAGTTGGAATAAGGTAATATGATTACAGAAAACAGTATTGCGGGTATAAGCTGTTAATAGAGCAGGATACTAGAAGACAGTTCTAGATTTGAACACCAACCATCATCAAGAAGAAAGAATTTTTGAAAATAGGACTCCATTTATAAATCATCAAATAAGGACAGCTAAGGCTGCAAACAAACATTAGGCCAGTTAAAGGGAAAACATTATATTATGTATTTCATATAATAAACTCAATTATGCGATGTGTGCTATGGTATGTAATATGTGTTAGGTGACAACTGCCGGAAAACTCATAATATAATATAGATCAGCAGCGATACCAGTTGATCACATCCAACCACAGCCACCATTTTCCCCCCTCAGTACAGCAAGAGAAGAGAAAGATGGTGATCTGAGGAACTGATGAAACGTGAAGTTAAAACGAGTGTAGCGCGAACAGTCGCGCGTCTTTCCGTTACCCGCGCCGAGCCCGCTAATTTAGCGCACGCGACGAACTGACGCCGTGCGCGCGTTTGAAACCCTCTCCTGTTCCCCAGGCCATGATCATAGCTTTCACGTCGGACATGATCCCGCGCCTGGTGTACTACTGGTCGTTCTCCGTGAGTGACGGAGGGCCCGAGGCGATGCACACCATGGAGGGCTACATCAACAAAACCCTCTCCATCTTTGCCGTTAAGGACTTTTCGAATGCGAGCAGGCCTAATGACACACCCCCCTGGTTCCAGAACGGCACCACCTGCAGGTTGGCCTCATTATCACATTGTCATTACGTTTTTCAAGCTGGAACGAGCGAAAATACAGTTTTCATCTCCAACTCGCCGTTCAGCGTAATCGAAACTACAGTCGCCCACAATGCATTTCTCTAACAACAATGCAAAAAACCATGCATTGCAGTCTGGGAAAATGAGGCAGTAGGGGGGAAAAAAACAACAGATTGCCAAAGGACCTTAATGGGGGGCCTAAAGGGTTTCACAGGCGCCACATCGGCAGACTCAACCCGCGGCAGGGCGGAGCGGAGGATGCGCTGCATTGTGGGAAATAATGATGGATGTGAACTGAACTGATTGTATTATCCCCGCCCCCCCCCCCCCCCCCACAGGTACAGAGATTTCAGGCACCCTCCAGGGCATCCAAAGCAGTACGAGCACAGCGTGTACTACTGGCACGTGATCGCAGCTAAACTGGCCTTCATTATCGTCGTGGAGGTAAGTGTCGCTTATTTCAAATGGAATTCTGTTACAGATATTTCAAGTAGACTTCTGCCCATCATCACTTGTGCTTTATTAGAACTATATTACATAAAAATTGTTTTTTTTTGGAATGCTTCCTTTTACAGTCCCCTAAGTAATTGTTGGGTAAATTACCACAGGTAAAAAAATAGGTAAATACTAAAAACCAAAACTGAAATACTTAGAAACAGGGTCTCTATGAACTATCAGTTGAACTGAGTATGACTACAGCCTGAGTTTAATTGTACATTTCCTAGGAATTAAGCTAATACTTTCTTGGAAACACCTCTGTCAGAAAGTAATTATTGTGTCATTTCCTAGGAAGTATGCAATTACACAATGCTATAACCTGACTCAACCTTTATAACTGCAAGATCACTTGAGTCAGTTGAACTCATAGGTAATAGAAGAGGTGTCTCTAAGCACCACGTGCTATTCTTACCACATATTTGCCTGGTAAACGCCTAGTTTCCTTTTTTTTAAAATTCATTGCGGAACGGCTCTTTCCTCACGTGAATAAACGTGTTCTCCAGCACATCGTGTACCTGACCAAATTCATCCTGGCCTACGTCATCCCCGACGTGCCCGTGGCCGTGAAGGAGCAGATCAAGCGGGAGAAGTTCCTGACGCAGCGGATCCTGCACCTCAAGCTGGTGAAGCCGATGGCGGACATGATCCGCCAGCGCGTGGACGTGACGGACGAGGTGGACGTGGCGAGCGTGGCGGACATGATGAACAAGACGGACGAAACGGACAAGGCGGACACGGAGACGGAACTAGACTTCCTGTAACCCGGGGGGCACCCGCGCGGGGTTCATTCCGAAGAGGGAAAACGTTAGCGGATAGCTCTAACCCGGCCTTTCGGGTGATGGTTCGGGCGACAGTATTAGGAACGGTTGGGAGTTCAATAACGTCCGTCCATCTTTTGGCTGGGACGAGACGGGGGGCGGGGGGGGAGCAATTCTTGCAAACTGAAAGCGGTCTTACAGAATACACTGCCTGGCCAAAAAAAAGTTGCACACTCTAATATTTCGTTGGACCGCCCTTTAGCTTTGACTACGGCCCGCATTCGTCGTGGCCTTTTTTCGACGACCTTACGCAACGTCACAATACTTATTTCCGTTCAGAATTGCATTCGTTTTTGGCCGAGATCTTGTATTGACCACTCCGTAAAGTCTTCTCCAGCACATCCCAAAGACTTTCAGTGGGGTCAAGGTCAGGACTCTGGTGGCCAATTCATGCGTGAAAATGATTCCTCGTGCTCCCAGAACCCCTCTTTCACAATTTGAGCCCGATGAATCTTGGCATTGTCGTCCTGGAATATGCCCGTGCCGTCAGGGAAGAAAAAAATCCACTGATGGGATAACCTGGTCATTCAGTACATTCAGGTACTCAGCTGACTTCATTTTATTGCCGCATAACGTTGCTGAGCCTAGACCTGACCACTTGAAGCAACCCCAGATCATAACACTGCCTCCAGAGGTTTGTACAGTGGGCACCGTCCAAAAAAATCCAAACGGCGTCCTTTTTTTTGGCCAGGCAGTGTAGGATGACATATAATTACCTCAGCTGAAACCTGCTTGCTGTTTTCGCGGCCTCTTGATTGTCCATGGTGTGAACCTGTGAAGTTACGTAATATCGCCGTAGGTTGCGTTATGTCGCGTTCTGTCGCGGCATGTGATTATTGGTCTAGTTCGGCCATTTTGTGGTATATATTGCGGTGTTGTCTCTTCATACGCCTTCAGGACTTCGCTCCTATCCACACACATTGTGGCCTCAGGTCCTTGAAGAGACATATTAAGGTTGTTTGTATTAAGTGCTACTAACCCTTTAAATTCAGTAAGGCTTTAATCACAAAGGGATAGGATTGCGACATGCTTTTGCATTTTCCCGCTCAACAGTTCATTTTTAGCAATTTTGACCACTGAATTTCAGCACTCCTTTTTTGAAATACTGAATTTCAGCGCTAATCTTTTTGTCTAAACGCATTTCCAGTAGCCTTTAAAACTCCACACCATGCTTTGCACTCACAGTTCCCACATCTTCCCATCGCAGATTAGATTCTCTGGCCGATCTGCAAGCGGCCTCTCTTTCTCTCTCCCTCTCTTTCTTTCCCTCCCTTACGCTCCCTCTCTCTCAACTGACATGAATCTCCCTGAAATTAAAGCACTGAAATGCGTGGCCTTGGCAGCAGACGTCGATAAACGCCATCGTGTTCTGAACATTCATATAAGAAGGAATCAGTGAATTTCCTGTCAGAATTAGCTTTGCTGGCTTTATGCATCCTGTTATCTTGTAAATATTGTATTTATGTATATTAGTTGTCTGCAGTTGGAAGAGGTCTTTTTCCATTTAAGAACTGTTACATGCAAAAAAAAACCCTTGCTGCAAAGTGAGCCATCTCTCCAAATTGAGCTAAAGCTAAGATTACAATGAGCTTGCCAAGTTTACCTTCCATACATCACAATATGTTGAAGTATTTTATCATTGTTATGAATGCATTATAAAGTAGTACATGTCATACTCATGAAGGTGCTATGTACACCTTATAACACAGCACTGCTATATTAGTTTAGGTCTTATGTGCGATTTTTATTAAATCCTCTAATTTTATAACCACTATTTAGGATACTAAAAATCATTTATCACGCTATGAAAATATTGACTTGTAATGATGAGACAAAACAGGTGTTAAAATTTGCATATTATGCAAGTGACCAGTGGAGCTTCTACAGCTACTTCTTCAGCTGCTGGAGGACCTCGCAGCTGATGCTGACAGACTCTGACCAGATGAGTCGCTAATGAGCTACTGACTGACTAGGGAAGGCACCAATGAGCAACGAGGCAGGCGTTAACCCGCCAGGCTAAACCCGCCCCCCTTTGGCCACGCTGCTGCTGATTGGGCAAGGCCAGGACCTGGTCCCAACTGCACTCTACCGGAACCATCCACTCTGCCACTCCAGAGCCCTTGGTTCAGCTATGTCTACCACATCGGCGCTCAAATCCGCCCCTCAGATCTGAATCCTGCCCTGTCCGGTAATCAGCTGAGCAGTTACCTATTGGCCAGACTGTCTTCACACCTGACTCCCAGGTGAAGGGAGATTGGAAATCCAGCAGTTCTCGAGCCTCAAGGACTGTGATTTCAGAAACAGGGCTGTACCGGTTTGTAACCTCTGGCGTGGACATTAGGATGTCATACTAGAAAACTGACTGTATTGTGAATTTCCTCTTAAGCAGAATTTTAGTCGTTGTTTATGATGGCAACACAGACGATAATGTGGAAGCAACTGGAAAGATTACATTTTTAAAAAGATGTAGGCAGCTATTGCAAAGGAATGAGTTTTCTTGCATAGCTTCAAAGGCGGTCTGTAAGCATTTTACCACTGCCAAAATGTGAAAAAATGAGAAGTGTCAAAAGTAAAGAAAATACGGCTAGCTTTTTGCCAACAATGCAATATTTTTGCCTAACGTAATCGATGTTACTGAGCAGCCCGTCCTGGCAACCCCTGCTATCGTCCAATAGAGAGTGACCGGAGGCCGCTTGCAAGTCTGTGGTATAAAGGCGAAAGAACCGGGACCACTGGTCCTGGGAATCGCATTAAAGAAATGAATCAGGAAATTAATTCAAGTGCAATTGTACTTTTCCTTTTGTCAAAGAAGCTTTTTAACGTGAACCGCAATGTCAGCCATTTTAACTATACATAAGTGCCTCTGTCCCTCTGCTTGTCAATGAAGACGGCAGGGCAATAAAATTGCACTACTGGGAGCATCGTAGCGAGACTTGAGTGAACTGTGATGACCTAAGCTTCAGTCTACTTAAACAAACCCTCATTTTAATAAGTTGGCCCTGAGGAGCACGAGTGCGGTTTGCGGTTATTAAAGGAGTGTGTGCCAGACATGCGGTCCGCTCGCCAAAACTATCCTGCCCCACGTCGGACGGTTTTGTGTGAAGCTGGCACGGACGGTGCCACCGTTAGCGTGAACCTCGTGAGTTCCCGTTGCCAAGCAACGGCCCGATGGAGGCACCGGGGTGATGGATGTTTTGCTCGTTCAATGTGGCAACGAAACTTTGACCGTAAAATACTGAAGAATGATGAGATGTGTACCCCCCCTAACCCTAACCCTAACCCCCCCCCCGACACACACCCTCACACATCTTTTAAAGCGTACAGTATCATCACTGATATCATCGATATCATCGTTGAGTTACCTGTTCTTATAGATAATGTTTTGATTGTCTCATTAGGGACAAATTTAAGCCAGACTTCAGCCAGGGACCCTAATCACTCGAAGTGCAGGTGCCATTAAAAATAAATAAATAAATAATAATAATTATGTGTACTTTATATTAGCATGACTATAATGACACTGTTTTACAAAGTGCTTCTCATATACTTAACGTGTGTTTTACTTATGAAGCCCAGCTTGCATTAACCACAACAGTATAACAATGCTTCTCTTCATGCAGAATAACAACTGTATGTAAAACGCGTGGTCAATCAATGTATTTTTTGTATGCATACTTGTCTTAATTGTCATCTTTTTTTTAATAAATGTGTATTTTTATATGTTTAATAGTGCTACAATAATAATGTCATGCATATACAAGGCAGTGATGTTAGTTTGTCGCACAAACAGTCGTGTTTCACGACTTGGTGTGGTATGAAAAATACCTGGAAATAAAGATAAGATACGTTCTGTGATTGCCTCTCGTATTGTTCTTTTGATCAGAAAATCACCAAACCGCTTGACTACAGGGTGCAAATAAAGCCGAGTTCACTGTCCCAGCGCTTTGCAATTCACACTGCACTGTTTGCTTCACTTGACGTTGACAATATGATTAATTGAGATGATTAATGTTGTGCAATGGGATGCCTGCTGAATAATAGGCTTGGCATAGTTGGGCGGGGGAACCACAGGTTAATGAATGAGGCATAAATTCCGACGGGCCCTAATTACATGACTAGAACACGCCCAGTGACCAGATGAGGGAGGCATAAAAACAAGAGGAACCAGTAATTACAGTACAAACTAATAATTTCATGTTCATAATCATAGACATTATATTTTATTATTATTTTATTGCTGCCTATCTTTCATCAAGCCATGTTATCACCTATTAGTCATTTAACTGAATTAAACAATGGTGCTCGCTCTCTGGAGCAAGCATGAAGATAACCGAACAAGTAAAACAAGAGGAGCCTGTTTACAACACTTAATGACATCACTAAATCTTGATTTCATTTTTGTAAATGTCTTTTTATTTGCTTATATGTATGTTTACTTATATATTTGTTTAAATAGAATTGTTTTTGATCGTTTGTATTATTGTATTGTTAAAAGAATTGTAATAATTAATAAAAATAAAAAATTCTGTTTTAAATTTAGTCAGGCAGAGCATTGGACGTTTGTTTTGTGACGTCAACCTGCGCGCCGGAGAAAGAGGACCCAGAAAACTACACGTGTTGTGTACAGCGACTGGTATCTTTGATGTGAATTTAGGCACACTCGTTATTAAATCTTGTTGTGTATTTGTTTTGCAACCATGAGTTCTCAAATAACGTGTGTTGGATGGGTAAAGCGCGGAGTTTCTAAGGAAACGCCAGAGAAGGTTGGCAGTATTCGCGGTCGTTTAAATAGCACATAATCTAACTTGTCTGCCTAGCCGACTAGCTGTCATTAGTGCTTCCATGTTAAATACTTGCCTTCTAACTGCTTAAAATGAAACAAGATGAATTTTAATGACATATAATGGGAGCCAGAACACACAATTACGAGAGCAAGCTTAACCATTTTGGCGATCAGTTGAAATCCGACTGTCAACCTTCTAGCTAATATGGCTAAATCATTTTTTTAGGTGGAGTTGAGCCAAGAAGAGCTGCAGCGCATTATCTCTGAAGCTAAGGAACAACTAGGGTAAGTTTTCCAGTTCTGCAGCTTATTCCATAGAAAGCCATCTAGAAATAATGCAATTCGCATGACATGTTAATCAACAGCCATTAAAATATATTGTAACGCCCAGCTATGTTGTAATTGGTTTGTTTTACACTTTAAGTAGCTATAAAGTGCAAGCACAGCGAGCTACACACGAGTAGATTATGCTCTGCGGAGAATGTGCTCAAAGTTATAAATAAGGTCAGTTGTGGCACGATTAGCATTTAGACCTCAACTCTGTGGTGACCTAGGGTACGCAGGCTGTGATGCTGAAGTTCAGATTGTATCTGCTGAAGGTTTTTGTGACTGAAGCATTTGTGACTGCGCGTGTGGACTGGCAGAGGGCAGGGCGATGACGATGACGGTGACGAAGGTGACGAGGGGACGGGCGGTGGTCCTGAGATGAGCGAGGAGGCGGAGCCTCCGGCGAAGGACGAGAACAGGGAGGGGGACGAGCTGGCGGAGTACGAGCTGGACAAGTACGACGAGGAGGACACAGGTGGGACAAGAGCCACACCTGTCTTCTGAAGGCTGCGTGTCTTCCCTATGCAATATCCAAAAAGCGATCTCATGCATTTGTGTGTGTATGCACACGCCAACTGAGTCAATTCTGTGCTATCTATAATGGTTTAACCCGCAGAAATATTTACATTTCAGAAACTAAGCAGATGCAACCATTGGGCGAGTAATTTAGTGTTCATTGCGGGAAATGTTATTGATGTACAGATTATCATTTGTGTCAGAAGTAAGTGGAAAGGTGCACTTACACTCAAGAGTGGGCAGATTTGTTGTCACGGTTGCTGTGTCCTACACTGCCGTATTGCGGAAAGATTATTTTACTTGCCTGGTTCATTGTTTTAGTCACGGCAAACTTGGGGGACAGTCTGGCAGGGCTCACCGTCTACTGCACCAATGAGGAGGACCCCTACATCACCATTAAGGACACGGTGAGCGCCCCACTATGACCTTTAACCCCTAAACCTCTCCCTTAACCCCCCTAACCCTACATCACCATTAAGGACACGGTGAGCGCCCCACTATGACCTTTAACCCCTAAACCTCTCCCTTAACCCCCCTAACCCTACATCACCATTAAGGACACGGTGAGCGCCCCACTATGACCTTTAACCCCTACACCTCTCCCTTAACCCCCCTAACCCTACATCACCATTAAGGACACGGTGAGCGCCCCACTATGACCTTTAACCCCTAAACCTCTCCCTTAACCCCCCTAACCCTACATCACCATTAAGGGCATGGCAGAAACCTATATCACAATATCCCTATTGTCACAATCAACAGCTTTGCTCCTTCTCTTATTAATCTGTGATCATTTCATTGGACGTTGTGAAGGTGATTGTTGCGTGAGCCGTTGCTTTTCGTTTTTTTTTATTAACGTAGGACCAGTACGAACGGGAGGACTTCCAGATCAAACCGAACGACAACCTCATAGTCTCAGGCAGGGCGGAGAAGGACTGCTGTAACCTGGAAGTACACGGCAAGTTCCTCTCCCGGCGCCCCGAAAAAAAAGACCCCACGGGAAACGCCAAAGCCAGGACTGCCATAGCCAGAACTTCAGCCGTCTGGTGCCGGTGTGAAAATCTTCCACCCTTAAGTCCGCGCTAATAACAACCAGCCGGCCTTTCCACGCCGGCACAAAGGCTTTACAGCACTCCCACATTAGCAGCGCTTACTGCTGATAACTGATGTTCGCTAACTGGAAAAATAATTTTTGGAGCACGTGTGCTAATTGGGATGCGTTAGCGTGCTCCTACATTTATCAGCTGAAGAGCACGTGTGCTCCTTGGAGAAAACGTTAGCGTAGCGCCCTGCGTCAGTGTCGCGCAGTCACGTTTTGAGGACATGAATAGCGGTAAAGAGCTCTGTTTCCTGGGTTGGACGTGAGCCTGTGCGATGACTGCTGCGCGTCTGGTCCCCACAGTGTACAACGCGGAGGAGGACTCTCTCTACGTGCACCACGACATCCTCCTCCCCGCCTACCCTCTGTGTGTGGAGTGGCTGAACTTTGACCCCAACCCCGAGGAAAGGCAAGGTACTGTTGCAGGAGCAGGTCGAGGAGGTTCAGTGGGGATGTGCTGCTCAACTGCAGTCCCCCTCTTAGATTCTAAACAGCTTATTGTGCAGTTTACGAAAGACTTGGCTCAGCAGGCGAACGCTGAAGATTATGTGTTCCGAGTATTTTTCAAGTAGGTTTTTAATCTGACATTAAAGGGACATTTGGTTGTTTAACCCTTGTTAGTGTTTTTTCAAAATTTTGAGTTCTAGAACTCCACTGCTTTCAGTTACCATTAGTGATTATGACATCAGCAATAGAATGTTCAGTTTAGAACATTCTAATTGCCTATTTGTGCTCTTACACCTTTGTGGTTATTATATACTAATACTGATTATCCCACAGTACTAATTGCAGGGTACCGTTTTCACAGGAAATTATGCTGCCGTTGGCAACATGACCCCAAAGATTGACGTGTGGGACCTGGATGTGGTGGACTGCTTGGAGCCCGTCTTCTCCCTCGGCAGCAACAAATCGAAGAAGAAGAAGAAGAAGAAAGGCAAGAAGGTGATATGCCAACCCACTGACCCCTGTTCTGACAATTTACACCAACACACTGATCCCTATTCTGCTAATTTACACCAACACACTGATCCTTTTTATGCCAATTTACACCAACACACTGATCCTTTTATGCCAATTTACACCAACACACTGATCCCTGTTCTGCCAGTTTACACCAACACACTGATCCCTGTTCTGCCAGTTTACACCAACACACTGATCCCTATTCTGCCAATTGCCACCAACGCACTGATCCCTGTTCTGCCAATTGCCACCAACGCACTGATCTCTTGCAGGCGGCTGCAGCAGAGCCAGTGGAGGGCCACTCAGACGCAGTTTTAGACTTGTCCTGGAACAAGCTGATCCGGTAAGTCGCTAACATCTGTCAATGTCAAACTCCATACGCAGCCTACCGTGACATAACATCACTCTCAGCGTGAGCACTTCCAAGGCTTGAGGGCAAACGCAGCCGTAAAACGGCAGCCGATTGGCTGACGACATCCATCGAGGCGGTCCCGGGTTTGACGGACAGCGCTGTCGCTCTCTCTCTCTCTCTCTCGACCAGGAACGTGCTGGCCAGCGGGTCTGCGGACAACACGGTGATACTGTGGGACCTGGCGCAGGGCAAGCCGGCCTCCACGCTGACACGGCACACCGACAAGGTATCAGCCCAAATCGCGCGCCCTCCTAAAGCGCCCCCTTCCTAGCGCACGGGTAACCCCCCCCGCGTGACTGCAGCGCCTGACTGTCGCGCAAACGCTCTTCCAGGTGCAGACGCTCAAGTTCCACCCCTTCGAGGCGCAGACGCTCATCTCGGGATCGTACGATAAGTGAGTGTCTGCAAACTGCGTGAGAACTTTTAAAAACAAAGGCTAGATGAGGAAACGTGTCAGTTTGTAACAATGAAGTGTTTAGCGTGTTTGAATATTCAATTGTGAAGCCCATTGTTGGGAGCTGCTGTCCTCACTACGTTGGAACAACATGTCGTCTGCAACAAAACTGTGTTTGTTCCAGGAGGTATGTAGAGTAGGTGTGTGTGTGTGTGTGCCTGTGTGTTTGTGCACGTGGTAGGTGTAGTAGTGTGTGTGTGTGTGTGTGCAGTAATCTCTTGCTCCGCCTCCGCCCAGGTCTGCCGTCCTGTACGACTGTCGGAGTCCCGAGGACGGCCACCGGACCTGGAGGTTCAGCGGCCAGGTGGAGCGCGTCACCTGGGACCACTTCTCGCCCTGCAACTTCCTGGTACGTCCCTGCCCGCGGCGCGCGCGCGATTGGCTGAGTCCCCCCCCCCCCACGTGACCAATGTCCGCTAACCCTGATTGGTGTGCCTTGCAGGCGAGCACGGAGGACGGTTTCGTGTACTGTCTGGACGCCCGCTCCGACAAGCCGGTCTTCACCCTCAGAGCTCACGATGGAGAGGTGTCGGGTAGGGAAGCGCCTGATTGGCTCACTGAATGCGGCTGTGGGTTTTTATTGGCTGAGCCTGACCTCACTCTGCCTCTGCCCCTCCCCCTCCCACAGGTCTGGACCTGAGCAGCCAGGTGAGGGGCTGCCTGGTCACCGCCTCGGCAGACAAGCACGTGAAGATCTGGGACATCCTGGGGAACAAGCCTAGCCTTATCCACACCCGGGACATGAAAATGGTATAGTCCACTATCCCCTAACCCCGAACCCTTACCCCAAACTGGGTCATGAAGATGGTATGGTCCACTAGGGCCTAACCCTCATCCCTCACTCACAACAGGGTCATGGATATGGTACAGTCAACTAGGACTAAATGCCTAACCCTTACCCCCAACAGGGTCATGAAGATGGTACACTCCACTAGGACTAAATGCCTAACCCTTACCCCCAACAGGGTCATGAAGATGGTACAGTCCACTAGGACTAAATGCCTAACCCTTACCCCCAACAGGGTCATGAAGATGGTACAGTCCACTAGGACTAAATGCCTAACCCTTACCCCCAACAGGGTCATGAAGATGGTACAGTCCACTAGGACTAAACGCTTAACCCTTACCCCCAACAGGGTCATGAAGATGGTACAGTCCACTAGGACTAAATGCCTAACCCTTACCCCCAACAGGGTCATGAAGATAGTCCTGTCCCCTAAACCCTAAACCCTAACCCCTAACCCTCAACCAGGACAGAGACGGCACAGTACCTTATCTCCTACCCCCTTACTGCTAATGTCTTATGTACAGCTGGGAAATTAGATTGGTGCAGTACACTAACCCTGTGCTTCAAACCCCTCAACTCAGCCTGGCAGCGGTGAGTCAGTGGTTCAGTGCCGCATCACTGTGCGTACTGCAAACATGCTCAGATGAGTCGTAACGCTTTGTATCCAACAGGGGGTGCTGTTCTGTACGTCCTGCTGTCCTGACCTGCCCTTTGTGTACGCTTTTGGAGGCCAGAAAGATGGACTCCGTGTCTGGGACATCAGCGACGTAGCAGCAGGTAACGAACTGGCATTGATGAAACGGCCCTGCGCGTAGTGTGCGAACAGTGTGTGTGAGTGTGTGTGCGTGTGCGTGCGTGCATGTGCGTGCGTTCTGACATACTGTTTCCTGCTCAGTTTCCTCTACATTTGGGACTCGGGAGCGGCTGGTGGTGAACACAGAAGCGGGAGCAGGAGGCAGCAGCAGCACAGCAGCTGAGATGGAACTGTCCTAGTGCATTCAAATGGAACAGTCCTAAACCACCCCCCTTCAAATGGAAAAGTCCTAACCACCCCTCCTTCAAATGGAACAGTCCTAACCCCCCCTTCAAATGGAACAGTCCTAACCCCCCCTTCAAATGGAACAGTCCTAACCACCCCTTCAAATGGAACAGTCCTAACCACACCTTCAAATGGAAGAGTCCTAGCCCCCCCTTCAAATGGAACAGTCCTAACCCCCCACTTTTCAAATGAACAGTCCTACCGACCCCCTGTCTGTTGAGGAGCCTCTCACTTTGGGCGTTATGTTGCTAGAGCCCGATGCATGTCCGATGTAAAGCAAGGTGTTGGACAGTTTGGTCTCATGTTGGTTCAACTTGTAAAAGTGCAGTCCTACACATTTATTAGTTGAACTACCTTTCCAAACTTGCAGATATCCTTTTTAAGGATCATGTCATTCCTGTGTGATATAACTTCACTTCCTCTCAGAAGAAACATTTATTATTTTTGACGAAACGGGAGTGCCAGAATTCAAGAATAGAGCAGAAACTGTCAATTTGCTTTATACATGCTCTGCTGAATATTTATATTCTTGTAGGAGAAAGAAGATTCTCATGCCAAATGTGTAAATCCTCCTGATTAAATGGCAAATAATTTTTTCCCACTTGTCCTCCTTGAATTTCTTTGTTAATGTAACTATAATGGTAGGTGTGAATCTGGGGTGCGTGAAATAACATCGAAAATCGAAATTGTCAAAATCAGCATTTCTGAACGATTAAATTGTCAGAGGCACTGCAAATGTTGCTGACCCCACGGTCAACCCATAAGAAAAGTATGTAATTAACCCTTTAAATTGTAAGATCACAAATATGTGATTAGAATGTTCTATTGCTGATGTCACAATCACTACTGGTAACTGAAAGCAAATGATTATCATGAATAAGAGGCGTGTCCTCAGAGATGTGCTTTATAGATGTGTGAGATATAACTTAAAGCTCAGTGCTGTTTTGAATCCAACTAGTGGCCATTCATAAAAATAAGGAACATCACATGCACTCTTGTTCATTCTGCCCTTTCACTGAGTAGTAACACCTTCTCTGTAGTCACATAACTTTGGTTCCACACATCTAGCGAGCACATATGCAAAGCCAAAGATGGAGTCAGCACAAGCGTCAAATTAACATAATTAGCATGTTAAGAGCAGATAATGTGCGTGTTCATCTGGTTTTTCTATGTTTTGGTGATAAAATGGGTTCTACAAGCCAATTTAGGTGCATGTTTGTCACCTACTAGACTAACAAGTTATTGGACTGCACGTGATGAGACAATGCACAGTCTGTGACATTTCAGCCTTAACCAATTTACATCAAATGTTACATCAAAAAACAATAATTAACAGTTATGTCATCATTATTCAGAGCCATAATATTTTTAAATATGCAGTATCAAATTATTATTATTTTTTTGTTCGTCTGAAAGCCGTTTTCCTCATTAATTTTGTAAATCTGACCTAATAACTGAGCGGCTGAGCGAAAACGTCCCGGATCAGTTGTTACGAGGATCCGTTTCTCACACGGAACGCAATTGCTGTGACACAAAGGGGCGGTCGCTAGAGAGGAGAGTGTTTTTGCTTGTGAAGCATGGCTGTAGGTCAAGCAACAAAACTAACATGTATATTTTCACGAATTTCTAGTTTTGTCGCGCAGAGGCAGTTTAAAGGTAAGTAAAGATACTTAGCTGATGTTCCGGAGACAGAGAAAGTAATTGAGTTGCAGCAAACTCGCCAGCTAGTGCACGCAAACTCAATCGTATTAGTCGCATAGATTTGACAGCAAAATTTCGGAATGACGTTTACGTGCATCAAAACCACTTGTGTTCCTCAGCAGTTACCCTCGTGTCCGCCCATCATAAATCCACATTAACTGGACCTGCAGATGATCTGAACTGGTAGGTGTGCCCGGAGAGCAAACCGAGTGAGCTAACTTTACGCTTACATGTGTGCTGCCTAAAAGTGCATGTCTGTCATTTTGCATTCTGCGTGTTTTCCAGATAACTGTGTACTGTTAAGTATTTGTGTTTATTTTCTTGGCTCCTTCAGAGTGCTATGCTGTTTTGAGGTTATGGGAGAAACGTCCTTTAAGGCGGCAAGTTGATTACACAGTGAAATGGGAAGTGTCCCTGTCTTTCACAGCAAAGTGGAAATCGGCCTGACGTCAGATGGGAAAACAGTCGTGTGCTACCATCCGCCCGCGGACGTGCCGTATGAACTCACCCAGGTGAGAGGAAGACTGGGGGCTCTTCTTCAGCCAAACACTTTCTAAGGACTACACGTTGAAATACATTTTTAGACTGACTCTTTTAAAGGAGAGCTATTTATTTGCCTGATATTTGTTTCACATTTTGTTCACATCTAAAGCTGGTGACAACTGCATTCTAGGACTACAGATCTCGGACTTGAATCCAGTCGCATGGGGGTTTGGTAGCTTTGCCTCAAAGATGCACATGCGCTGACTGCTGGTAGAAAATCACGGCAGAATATGTAGTAGAACATTTGTATTGTCCTAATGGTTTACATCGCTTCTATTGGCTACCCATGTTCGATCCCTTTCACATAACTGAACCCTGAAGTTACTCAAAATGTTCACTGTTGGTAGTGTTTAAGATAACATGTTCCCGTAGTAACATTGCTGCTGAATCAAGGTGGAATGAGCTGCCATGCTTGTGAGCCCTGAAGGCAGTCTCTAGTCACAGAGAAGCTCGGACAGGAAGCCGCGAGCAGTTGACGGACAGCTTTGTGAACGCTGTCCTTTTTGTGTGCGACGCAGCCCCTCCCGCGCCCGGACCCGCTGACCAACCCCGCGGAGACGCACGACCAGGTGCTCAAGTCCCGCCTCAGCAGGGAGGTCCTGCAGGACAAGCAGGCGCCCACCATCGAGGAGCTCAGCAAGATGTTCTACACCACAAAGCACCGCTGGTACCCGGTTGGCCAGTGAGTTTCTCCTCCTCTCTGATTGATGAAAAGCCTGCATCCACTGTCTCCGACCGCCTCTGTTCACTGTAACAGTGGGGAGTGTACTGCAGGGCTTTGCTGCTAAAGTACACCTAAATGTATAATGCCCCATAGGGGCTTCTGCGGGGTGGCACTGTAGCACAGTGGGTAAGGAGCTGGGCTTGTGACCGAATGGTCATAGGTTTGATTCCTGGGTAGGCCACTGCCGTTGTACCTTTGGGCAAGGTACTTCACCTGCATTGCTTCAGTATATATCCAGCTGTATAAATGGATACAATGTAAAAAGAAAATGCTATGTAAATGTTGTGTAAGTCGCTCTGGATAAGAGCGTCTGCTAAATGCCTGTAATGTAATGCTTAAAGTTCTAGGCTAAAGGCTACGTATGGAGCGGGATCTGGATTCCATTCCTTCTGCGCTTAAAATCCCTTTTCTCGTTTCCCAGGTATCACACCCGACGCAGGAATCGCAACCCGCCCAAAGACCGGTGATTGGCCGTGTCGCTGCCCCGGTCTGACGCCCGTTCAGGCCACCGTCACGTAACTCTGTCTGTTGTGAAAGACCGTCTGTCCACTGTCTGTGAATTTTGTTTGCTAAATAAACGAATGAATCCTTAAAAGTTCTGTATAAAGCTGCGTTAAGTACCTTCATAGCTGAGTGGAACCGAAATCGTGTGTTATTCATGTTTCACAATGCAACGGTGAAGCGTATCGGCGAGACCACATCGAACATTATGCATCCGTAGTACATGGCAAGTTTACCCAATAACCATGTTCTTTCTTTCTCCCAAGAACCCTGTAGTAATTATGTACGACATTATCGTGAGAAACGCGATACAGCCAGATATCAAATCAGCAAATTCCAGCAAAAATAGACACATTGTCCATACACTTCAGGATAGATGATCAGCTCCAGCTCAACATTGTAGTTTCAGTAAACTGAAAGAACGTCTTGGAGATCTCTTGCGTTTGTTGTAACTTGAATAATTATTACTCGCTAAAAAATAATTACACTGGTACATTCATACAACATTTAAATAAACCATGACGATACACGTTTGCTTTGCCTAATAAGATCATTAAAGAAATGTTGATTTTCAGGGATTTTGCATAATTTACCTTAGGTGGCATTGTGTAAATGATGTAGCCATAATCAGTCTTTGGTAGGCTACTTCTGAAGCAAGCTGGAAAATTAGTCCCCTATATAATTAGTATCATTGATTAGTTATTTAATTGAGCTATAAATGCCCACACTGCTGTTATGTTCTAATTGTATGTTAAAAGGCCTAGGGATCTCATTTTATAGGTTGTGATATTTTACTTAATATTCTTGAAATGTAAACAACGTCATCCATGTTTACTAGTACAGTTATGACCTGTGATTTGCTATAAATTATCTCTCGCCTCTCTCATTGGACAGAGCTACCTTACTTCATGAGTGTTGATAGGTTCTATAGTAACCAGATAGTGAACTTATGTTTCTGTCATCTAGCGATTGGGCGGTGCTTAGGAACTGTTTATACATAATCATAATATCTATTATTTTTCAAATTAAACGCGCAATTATCGTGTTTATAAGGCAGAGACAGAACAATCAATGTCAAAAACGGAGCTGCTGCGAATGATCTGGTTCGTCTCCACAATCTATGATGTTGACGCAACCGGAAGAGGGCCACGCATGCGCTGTCAGTGCAAACGAATGAAGAAGCACTGATAGAGTCGCAGCGAAAACCGCTACCGCATTAAGACAAGATGTCAGGACTACCCCGTAGGATCGTCAAGGTAAATATACATGGTTGTATCCAGTACGCACAGGCAGCTATGGCTGACTGAGTATTGAAAAAAACTGCTTAAACACAAGCAGGCACACGTAAGGGGAGGTAACTTTGGTGAGACGATAGGAGCATTTTTGGTGGCTTACTTCCGTTACTCAGTCGGTCTAAACCCTTATAATGCTGGGTTAAAACATAGCTAACTGGCTAGCGCTATATTCAGTCGTAAAAATGGCGGAGTGTCCCTTGTCCCTTTTAATTTTATCACCCTGAAATACATGGACCTTGCGTTGATTGAGAGGGAATATACAGTCACCAATTATGCTTTTGGCCGCGTAGCTAGCGCGATACATATACGCGGTTGTTCAGCCAGGCGGGGAGTTATGAACGTGACCCTTTTTCTAGATGGGCGGTGATCTTGCTTTCCATCTTAAAAAGTGTCCGATGCATTTGCACAAGTCGCTTATGACAGAAAATTTGGAGCTGCCTAATCTATCGATGTCATTCGCTTGTTCTTGTCTGTCAGGCTGCGATCAAGTAAGGGCATGCATGAAGGTATATTCCAGAAGGCCTCGTGTTCACGGGCGGCTCTCTGTGCTGCAGGCCACGAGAAATGAATGGGCGTTAGCAAGCTAGCCGCGCAAGGTGCAAACTTAGCTAGCTAGTGCGATTTTAGTCTGTGTTTCGGTTGGATGGCAATCTAGCTAACTTTTCACAACAGTGACTACTAACCAGCTGATTCCGGACGCCCACAGAAACGGGGGCGTTGTGCACGTTTGCAGAAATGTGAACTTGTAGCAAAGGGTGGCTAGCCTACCTAGCAAAATAGCATCGTACGCATATTGAATCTTTCGCTTTGGCCAACTCGCTCCCCGCATATCAACTTACATATCACCCAAGACCTTGCTCGTTTAGATGTATTTATTAGTTATAAAAATAATAAGGCAAGTGTTTTGAGTTTTTTTTTTAAACGACTAAATTAACTGGGGAGCAGCCGGGTGGCTCTTTGGTGATCGTTGCAGATTCATTGTGGCATTCTTTCTTGTTTTGATGCCTCGATCTTGGAAGGAGGCGTGTATGGAAGACTAACGTTTAACGTTCCAATATTATATATATAAATACATTTGTAATTAAATAAATGTACAAATAAATATTTAATTTTACTTCGAAGTAAGTAATCTCCACCTTGTGACTGTCCTTTTCACAACAACGTGGCCCTATTTAATTTCATTTTGATTGCACAATGACATATTTCAGAATGGCTTTTTTTATTGTATGCCTCTTATTCATAATGACACTTCAAAATTATAAGACAACCTGTCAATCAACACGAGTGCGGTGACTGACGGTGACCATGCACTGACGTAGTCTCGCACAAAAAACGTACCGATGGTGAAAATACATCATTTTGAGCGTATCGGTTACATTGTGTTTCATCTGATAATTCTCACCCGGTGTGATATTTCTCCAGGTGCTGCGTGTAACTGTAATTGACACTCAGGCGTAAAGCATATCCATTTTACGCAGTTCTACTGGCTCTGAGAACGTCAGCGCACAGAGCCGATCATATTTGGCTTTCTCTCTGTGGTTCCGCACACTCTTATCTTGCGTTATACCATACCTGATTATTTTAAAGAAAATAGTTATGGTATTTCCGTCGAGTTGTGCTGCGCAGTGACAAAAAAACTGCTGAGTGAAACGCATTTGTACCGCTCAGGAAAATCTGTCTGACCACCTGTTTTGAGCAGGTAAAAACGCGGTGACCAGTACATTAAGCAGGTTAAATCCCGTGGTCACCTATGCCCCAGCAGGAGTGTACGGAAACGAATAATTATGAAACGGCTGCGAAAGTTCACTTCAGTTACCTCAAAGCTATTTGTATCCAAATATCTACGCATTGTATCCTTAAACTGGTTTGATTTACATGCCAACGGGCATCCTATACAAATTATTCCTGGTGCTACCGTTGGCAGCTGTGGCCGACGTTAACTTCGCTTGTGTGGAAAATAAATATTTTGTCGGCCAGTATGAAAACACCCAGGGGAAGACCGGTGCTTGTAATTGTACAGGCTTTACTGAATGACTGGTTGGCAACAGCAGCTAAACCAGCTCTATGTGCAGCTGGCTATTCAGCGAAACCTCATCTTTAATAGGCCCTCTGCTAGCTCCTTTTAGAGAACGGGTGTTAATGCAGCAGGCGTGTCTGCTGTGTCGACAGTTGTCGCTGGGAGTTTGCAGTTTCTGAAATGACGGTATGATGGTTTTCTGAACATGCACACTCACTGACACGCACATGCACACTCACTCACACACGCACTCTATCACATGTGCAAACACACTCCCTCACAGACTCACTCACTTACACACGCAGGCTCACACAAAAAAGTTAGGGGCCTGTAAAATGACCTACGCGCGCGTGTGTGTGTGTGTGTGTGTGCGCGCGCCGCTTTAGGAGACGCAGCGCCTGTTGGCGGAGCCCGTTCCCGGGATAAAGGCGGAGCCGGACGAGAGCAACGCCCGCTACTTCCACGTGGTGATCGCCGGGCCGCAGGACTCCCCGTTCGAAGGCGGGACTTTCAAACTCGAACTCTTTCTCCCAGAGGAGTACCCCATGGCGGCCCCCAAAGTGCGCTTCATGACCAAAATATACCACCCCAACGTAGACAAGCTGGGGAGGATATGTCTAGACATTTTGAAAGGTAAGGCCGTTCCCGGTCGGTCTATATGTCTGGAGAGCGGTCGCGGTCGCTTTCGAATTTGCTCTGACGCGGTCGCCCTGAGCGTGCGTCGATGAAGCCGCGGCCGGTCAGGAACGTTCGCGGGCTTTTATCGGTTTGGAGAGCAGGTTTTTCTGGAATGTACTTTCAAAATTCCAAGTGGGTATTCTAGAACTCCAATTGTTACATCAGCATCGGAATGTTCAGTTAAGAACATTCTGATCACGTGTTTTTAATCTTGCGCCTCATGGGGTTAATTTCACTTGGATAAATATGAGCCTTTTAAAAATGTGCTGCTTCGGAACTGTCCTGGCTTCTGACTGCCGAAGCAGACTTGGTCCTCAGATGTCCCTTTCTCCCTCCCCTTCTTTCTGCGCTCTGTCGGTCTGCCTTGCAGACAAGTGGTCCCCGGCCCTGCAGATCCGCACAGTGCTCCTGTCTATCCAGGCCTTACTAAGCGCTCCCAACCCCGACGATCCGCTGGCCAATGACGTCGCGGAGCAGTGGAAGACCAACGAGGCCCAAGCCATAGAGACAGGTGAGCCCTGGAGGTGTGTGTGTGTGTGTGTGTGTGTGTTTAGGTGAGAAGAACAGTAAGAGGGAGTGCACTTGAGGAGACTGACATGTGCATGAATGAGTTTATATGTACGACGGTTCAGGTTGGAAACTTTCAGTAATGAGTTCCAGCTTCTGTATAAATTAATAATAATAACAGCAGCCTAAATAGTCTATTGGAGAAGAAATAGTTAGTGCCTATTTCAGTGGTTCTCAAACTGTCCTGGGGGAACACTGTGTGTGCTAGTTTTCATTCCACACACCTGATTCTGCTAATCAATCAGAGTCGTTGCTAAGCACCTTGATTAGTAGAATCAGGTGTGTGCACCCACACTGGCCCTTTCTGGGTCAGACTGGGGACCCCAGCTCTGAAACATGAAAAGCACCTCAGTAAGAAAACTAACAGCTTGTTAAAATTCTGGGATTGCAGTTGAGGTTGGATTGAAAACCAGCACACGCAGTGGTCCCCCACGACCGAGTTTGAGAACCACCGGCCTGTTGGTTGTTACTAATTATTCAGGTATTTAATAGCTTTTGCTGTTGATGAAAGAAAATTAAAGCAGCAATTGGTTTAAAGGTCACTTCTGCCCCCCCTGAGTTCCAGCTTAGTTTTTGGCCCTTGGCCGGGAGTTTGAAGCCTGTTGTTGCTCAAAAAACGTGCTAACACGTGCTAAAATGTGCTAAAACGTGCTTCACCCTGCATGTGACTCGACGCCGTCGTCGCTCTTGTGTGTTCCAGCCCGCACGTGGACCCGGCTGTACGCGGGGAACAACATCGAAGTGTGAAGCCAGCGAGCGCCCTCCAGTTCCGCCGAGACTGCCTGCCTCTTCGTTTCCGCTCAAAAGACACAGTCTTGGGGGGGGGGGGGGGAAGAAAAATAATAAAAAAATGCAAACGAGCAAAAGCGTATATTAAAAACGGGAGAGAAAAACAAAAAAACAAAAAAAAACAAAAACAAACCGCTGGCCATTTGGTGATTTTAAATGCGCATCAGCCAATCTGTGTTTCGTCCCGCTTCGTTGTCGTGACGCCAGGGCGGGAGGCCGCCTGTTTGACATTGTGGGTTTTGGGGAGGAGGGGGGGGGGGGGGGGGTGGGCGGTGTTAGCATTTAACTGGCATTAGTCTGTCCCACTGTGGAGGTTGGGGGGGGGGGTGGGGGAAGCAGGGCTACCTGTGGAAAGTGGGGGAGGGGGGGGGTTAGGTCCCTTTTTGTTTTTTACCTTTTCCTTTTAATGTTTTTTTTCTTCCTTCGACGCTATTGGTTCGTTACAAAGTGGTACATTGGTCCTCCCGAAATCAAATGGAAACATCAGACTCGGAAGTAAACGGTAAAGGGAGGGCGTGGCTAAACCGGCGGGTAAGCCAGCCGCCATCATCCTCATTCGTGTGATTGCCGACTCCTCCCCCAAACCCAAGCCCCACCCCCCCGCCCACACAACCTCGTCTGTCATAGGCTTTTACTTTTCCCTGGCTCGTCTGGGGAATCCAGGGGGAAAACGAAAATCTGTAAATCTTTTGTTTTAGTAAAATATTTTTGTTATTCTATGTGGTCTTAGTATTTTTCTTTGGACGTGTTTTGTTGCTGCTGCCATGTTAATGGGATGGGGGGGGGCGGGGGGGGGCACTTCCCATTTTATTCGGAGAGGGATCAGAGACGGCCTCCTTCTCAGCTCTAAGGTCAACCAGCCGCAGCAAATGAACTGATTGTAAATTCATTCTTTATATTGAAAACGGGAGAGAGAGAGAGAGAGAGAAAAAAATGGTTTCCTACTCCAGCGAAAATTGTGAAAACAGTCCACCCTACATTATTTGTTCTTTTCTGTAAATAAATAAAAAAAAACAAAATCTGTTGATTATAATGAGTAAATGGTCGTCCGTGTCTTGCTAGGTCCCAATGGCTTTCGGGACGCCCGACTGACAGGCGAACTGACGCGACTCCAGAGGCGCGGTGCGATTTTTTTTTGTACTCTGCTCCCGCCGCTGAAGTTTCGGGCGCAGGCCTCGGGCCTAGCCGGCGCGCGCCCGTCCCGCAGTGCCCCGGTGGAGCGGGGCGCTAGCCGCTAGCCGCCGTAGCGGCTCGCTGAGGCCGAGGACGCTTCTCGTGAGCGGGGTTACCTTTCTCGCCGGGGGGCCTGGCGGCTCTGGGGGGGCCGAGCTGGGCTGCGGAGTCCTGCCGGGCGGGAGGGGGCGGGGCCTCGGCGTCTCGCGTACCTGTTGAGTAAAGTCGTCTTGTTTTACTGTACAGCTCCAGAGGTATTCACAAATTTAATGAATATTCATCAACTTATGTGGCAAGAAGAACCTAGAGAGACACACTGTGGTCGCCCCAGGGCTGTGTGTGTGTTTGTGCGAGTGTGTGTGTGTGTGTGTGTGCATGTCGTAGAATACATGCGTGGCAGTACATGTACAGCACTCATTTCCCAGATTGAACCTGGCCACAGTAACTTGCAACTGCTTCAAAAACTGACAGTTGAAACAATGGGGCCTCATTCACAAAACGTGCATCGTTTTTTTCTTATCTTATTTGTTCACGACATGTTCCGTTTCCTTATGCAAATCACATGAACAGGACTGAGCATAAAATTTACAAAAAAATCAGCATGCGTCTCATACACCTGGGATACGCACACAAAAAAAGGTCTGCACGAGTCATGAATCCCATATTGGTTTTTCGCGGAAACATTAAGAAC
Source organism: Anguilla pacifica (assembly GCA_039654925.1). Classification (NCBI taxonomy): domain Eukaryota; kingdom Metazoa; phylum Chordata; class Actinopteri; order Anguilliformes; family Anguillidae; genus Anguilla; species Anguilla pacifica. The sequence continues at coordinate 500,384 of CM077302.1, read as the reverse complement.
AAAAGTAAGAATTTAAGAAAAGTTTTGTAAATGAGGTCCAATACGTTTATTGTTTCCAGCTCAAAAAACTTGTGTGTGAAATAACGTCAATATTACTGTTGTGATGATACACAGGATTGTATTTAGTGTTACGACAACAGCGCAACACTAAATAAAACGCCATAAATGTTTTGATGTTTTTACAGTTTTGTTTGAGAAATAAAATGAACTTTGGACACTCAAAGAACATCCTGAAAATCAAACCCACAATGCTTTTTCTTACAGCTGTTTTACGCACCATCAAACCAGCTTTTCGGGAGGACTGGATGCACCCAGTCTGCCCCGACTCTGAAACGTTATTCCAGCTGAGATTAGATTTCTCACCGAGATTGCGTTTCACGTGTTCATGCGCTGAACCAGTCGCGACCCGACAGCATGGACAGGAACACGAACAGGAACTCTCAAAACGCCCACCAACGGAGCTTCGGTTTACTTCCACTATCTTTCCAAAAGGAGAAATCCGAGTCCCGCTCACGTCATAAGAGACTCAGCCTACATGTAAGATGGATACGGAAGCTTGTTGTAATGATGAAGACCGAAGTGAAGACACTTCACAAGTTAAAGCCAATGTGGTGGTGAGCGTGTTAGGCAGGAATGAAATGCTCAGACTGAAGGGTTCTGTTTATGTCACCGGATCGAACAACATGGAAATGTTACCTAGCCACCAGAGACAGACTTAACCCCAGTGTCTACCACTATTGCTTTCTCAATTGAATGGGTAATATAATATTGAATGCACAATATAATCCATTGTACCTTCACCTGATACCTTTTGAAACATGGTTTTGACATTATACTGCCAAACAAATTACAATAATAATCAGTCATCATAAATTGTACTAATTTATTAAACCTGCAACAGGCATTAACCTTATTAATATAAATTCCATAACTCTACTCGAGCTGTACGATGCTAATCAAACATGTGCGCTACAAGCGTACAATTTGGGAAGTTATAATAACAAATAAACGAAACCGAATTATACTTCAGAGATTTAAAACTTGCGGAAGTCTTCTACATGCCAGTGCACCACCGCCTGAAATGTAGTGTAGGCACTTGGTGGCAGTGTAACAGCTGGATCCTAATCAAGTTTAAATGATGACAGCTCGTGCACATGCACTCATTATATATGTGTCACCAGTCGTGAGCCCCTGGGGGCCTTTGTTGTTGGCTCGAGCCATCCCGCCTGCAGCTTTATTCCTTCATGAATGCCTCTTTTGCCATTTTTATCGCCACTAACCTGGAATCTAAACGGAATCTTAAACCGTTTTTTTTTTAAATCAAATGGATAAAAACTGTGACTTGACAAAATGAATGCATTTGCTACCTCGAAAAAGTAAAATATTATAAATGAAATCTATCTAATGGTGCACAGTCATTTTCCTTCAGCCCACATTTTGATGATCAAATCTCTGCACTCCCTTTTTCGGAAAAAAACTTATTTGACGTATTTGAACAGAGGGGGAAAAATCTGAACCCTTCCTAAATAATTACGATAACATTAACGTAGGCGTAACCCTGACGATAGACAACAGAAATAATAGGCGATCCTGTCGAACGCAATCCATCACGCTCCACCTCTGTTTCTGTCACCGTTCCAAACGCCACTAAAGTTTCGTGCTTGCAATGGGCGAGGAGGCAGTGCCATTATTGCTGCGTTACGAGTCGGCTGCATACACAGTGTGCCAGTAGCTTGGTCACGGAGCGCTTTTATCTGTGTAACCAAGGCGCTCGGGCGAGATGTTTGCCAAGCCTGGCCCGAGCACCGTCCTCAATCAGCTGACCTTTGTGCCGTAAAGGGGAGCCGTGCGGAGTCTCCGAACCGTCAGTAGCCGACTTTATCGCTCCCCCTATCGCGCTCCTGCCACACGTTTTCCTGGGGACAGTAACTTCGAAGCAACGCCGAGGGACACGGGACAATTAAAAGCAAATCAAGTTACAGACGGTAAGTCGCAACACGCTATTAATCGAACACGCATTGTTTTATATCCAACGTCAGAATGCTATGGGTAACAACGCTAAGGTCGTTCGTCATTAGCTACTATGATCGAACACGAATATCATATCGACACTAACTGTCGCTGGAGGTGGAATATCATATAAATAAACAGAGGCAGTTTACAACGATTTATTTATATAACCTATTGTATTTTGTAACAATCACAGATTACATCTGCAAAAACGTCGCTTCGTTTATTTGTGCGATCTTTGTATTTAGCCTGTGCTTTTTTTTCCCAATGAGGGCTACTGGGACAGGTGCGCTTTTCTCACTTTACCTGTTTGGCACGCTATGCTGACATCGGGAAAAACAGAACATCGGTGGTTCTCAAATTCGGTCCTGGGGGAGCCCTGTGTATGCTGGTTTTCGTTTCAACCACAGTTGCAGTCCTAGCATTTTAACAAGCTGTTAATTTGTCTTAATTACGCTTCTGATGTTTTGAGTAATAATTTACACTCTTAAGCCACATTATGTCAGAAGTAGCTATGCCTGCCATTAAGAATAAATCTCATTCGCGCTGTGCTAAATTGCAAAAAATGAATAGAGGTTTAAAAAAATACCTCTCTCTCTGTGGACACATAGCCACTAAAACGAATTATTTGGTAGATAATGACGAATTCAAAGACAAAGCAAATGATACGACTCGGACCTGCTTTGTGTTCAGTCTATAAGGACGTATTTATGAAATACTGAAACGCACGTGTCCAACAACAAGCAAGATATTGCCTTGAACAAAAACCAGCATACCTCCCCCGGGGGCGCGTTTGAAAACCACTGGGATAGCTAATAACCTATATTGCGGAGAAAACTCATTGCCATTGCCTGTGGACTCGAGCAACGGGTTACGACATACGCAGGGAGTTGAACTATAGCAAGTCAGTGTTCCCTTTCTGAAAGGTCATTTCCGTCAAGGCAAATTCTAAGCAAATTCAGTTCATGTGCAAACAGCATAGTCTGATTTTGTGCGACAGAATGGCACGTCCCTGGTATTCATAGCCTAGCATCAGGACATTTTAAATGACAAGTTTAATCGATTTCTTGTTTTTACAGAAACGTGCCCGGAGTACGCACGCTTCTACGAAAGTTAAGGGATCCAAACTCCACTTGAATGCTGACCCGACGCCCCCCGTTTTGGAATTAATACCATGCAGTTAGGCGGGATTACCATTAATATTTGCGCAAAATGTCTTCGGTAAAAGAGGCCGCAATAGTTATAAACGGGCAAAACGATGAGGAAACCTTGGAATGGAGCTACATTGAGTGGAAGGAGCAGGTCGGCGGCTCCATGGGGGTATGCTCAGTGCAGACGCAAACGACGGCACTGCTCACGGAGGACAAGGAAACGCAGACCAGCCGTCCCCAAATAATGCTGATAGATCTACCGAGAACGCCTTCGAAACTGAAAAGCGCGGGGGTCCTCGAAACGGACGGCTTTCTCACGCCGCTCTTCCAGTTCAACAGACACGCTCTGGGTCGGATTTCCACCTCTCCCACCTTGAGGAGGATGAGGACGAGCACGCGACGCCCGCGCGTGGACTTCACGGACCCCACCAGTGCGGACGGCGGACAGGTGGGATCAGTTTCTGGCGAGGCGCAGTTTCCAGAGGGTCTTCTGTCACCCGGGTGGAGAACTAAGTCCCCGCTGGCGGCAAGTCCGCTCAGGGACGCTGAACCGGATCGAGTCTCGCCGTCAGGTTCAAACGCGGACAAAGAGGAAAACTGGTCCAGTCACCCGAACACTGTGGATAATGGTGTGATCGTCGAAAGATTTGAAAATATCAAAATAGACGGCGAACCTACAGAGGATTCCGACCAGGTAACTTTAATTTTAATATATGTGAGTTGAAATTGTGCCAGAGGTATAAAACGTTGCAATATGAGGCCAATCGAATAAGACAAAAGATTAAAATAGAGTTTGCGCACAATTAAGCCAAATATACAAACTGACATAACCTTGCATACGCACGCAAGCGCGCGAGCACACAGCTTCTCTCTCTCGTTTTGCTTGACCCCTGGGGGCAGCGGCCCAGAAGCAGATCTTTTGACGGCCAATGAATCAGCATTTACACGCGCTGACAGCTCCGCCCGCTCCCGACCGCCCTCCCGCTCCGGGGGCGCGTCCGCTGCCCCCCAAGCCGGCAGGGGGAGGAGTCGGCTAATTCACCCCAAAAATCGCCCGCTGCTCTGGACGGAGTACGCTCCAGACTTGCGCTATCCGTACGTTTAACGCGCAGCACCAGAATCCACCGTAAAAAAACGCCTAAATCAGTGAAATACACGTTGTGCCCAGCAGTAAGGGAAATGCACATGCATACGAGACAGGCTTGTTGACATTACGAATCAGATAAGGACACCCATCTGTATTCCAAATCAAGACAGCCCGGTCTGTATTTATTTATCTGATAATGGCTGGGGGAAGCTGTGGAAGTGTCAATAATTTTTTTTCCCTCCTATCATCTCAGCTGCAGTGGATATAGGGGCAGCCTCTCCGTTTATAAAAGCGTGCCTGTGTCCTTTTTCCTTCTTCACAGGAGACCGACGAACCTCCTCACGACAGGTAGGCGAGCTTTTTCTCCTCCTTTTAAAGGTTATTTCGGTGTTCAGGGGTAAGAGCGGAGCGGATCTGTCAGGTTCACGCCCAGGTGACACGTCGGTATGCACACTTCGCTGAAACTTTCGCTTGAGCAAGAGAAAACAAAACAAACCCCCCCCCCCCCCAGCAATGTTAATCCTGCACTTTGGAAGTGTCCTTAATCTGACCGTGGGTCCAAACCCCCCCCCCCGGTTCCCCCGCCGATCGGCCTCTGGGCTCGCTCGGGCCCCGTCGGCGCTGGCACGGCCGGGGCTGACAGCGTGGAGCCGCGCTGAGGCTCATTGTCCATTGTGCCACAGCTTTGTTGCCCCCCCCAAACTCCCCTGGGGAAACTGGGAACAGAACTCTTCAGGTTCAGACGAGCCAAACCTCATTAGCGTTGTTGGCTCGGGACGGCCTGCTCCGGCCCGTGAGGAGAATGGTGCTCCCCACCCCCCCCCCCACGGTAATTGGGCCGTTTTTTTGTTTCGGTCCCTTAATTGCTCCCCCCCCCCCGCCCCGCGTTGCTCCCGGCGGACCGAGGCGGAAGGGACGGCCGCTGCCGTTCCCTCGGCGGACGGGGACAAAGGCCCGGGTGACGCAGGCGCGGGCGGGGGGAGACAGGCCGCTATTGTGCAGGGGGGGGGGGGGGAGGCGCGCCCGCGGCTAACCGCAATTAGCGGTGACCCGCTTTCCGGGCCCGTTGCGCAATCTCAAGAATCTTTTTACAAAGCACTGGTCAACCATTTACCAGCCGGGCAATATTCACACAGTCACGAGCTTCAGCGAGAGGACAGAACATCCCAGCGAACGTGTAAAACGCGTCCTGGAACGTAGCAGGTTACAAACGCAGAGCTGTACACACAAGCGCCACTGCTGTGGAAGATGCTACCCGTTATCTCTCTACGTATTAGCGCCCAAACGGTAGCAGTTATGCTAGAGGCAGGGGGCAGCTTTGCCTGTAGAAAACGCGCGGCGCGTTCTAGAAGTTCTTTGGTCGTCGGCGTTGCGGGGAAGCTCGGTTCGCTGGGTGTTCTCCGACTGCCCCGGCTGGAACCCTCGGAAATGACTGATGACGCAGAGAGAGAGAGGACCCAGGACCCGGCGAGGTCCGTGGAAGCGGTGCGCTGGTCTGTTTCGGCGGCGAGCCGGGGTTAGCCCGGCAGGCGCTCGCGCGCCAGGTGGAAACGTGAGAGTCGCGCCGCTGAAGAAATCCCACGGTGGACGCCTTGTCCCCTGAGCGCACGGGGCTCCAGAAAACGCCCCGAGGAGACGCCTCCTGCCTCTTGCCGCACCTGTGCCTCCAGTGCACCTGCGAGTAACCGTAGAAACCTGCTGCCTTGTACTCGCGGGTAACCATAGGAACCTGCTGCCTTGTACTCGCGGGTAACCAAAGAATCCTGTTATGCTGTACCCTCGGTAGCCATTGAAACATGCTGCCTTGTACCCACGGGTAACCATAGGAACCTGCTGCCTTGCGCCAAAGGGTAACCATAGAAACCTGCTGCCTTGCGCCAAAGGGTAACCATAGAAACCTGCTGCCTTGAACCCACGGGTAACCAAAGATTCCTGTTATGCTGTACCCGCAGTAACCATAGAAACTTGCTGCCTTGTACCCACGTGTAACCATAGAAACCTGCTGCTTTATACCCACGGGTAACCAAAGATTCCTGTTAATCTGTGCCCGCAGTAACCATAGAAACTTGCTGCCTTGTACCCACACGTAACCATAGAAACCTGCCGCCTAGCACCCACAGGTAACCATAGAAACTTGCCGCCATTGTACAGTACCCACACAGTAAATGCCCACTGCAGCGCGAGCGCAGAGAGCGGAGCTGCGACAGAACCGCGGTCATGAGGCCGGCACGCAACCCGGGGGGGGGGGGGGGCGGGGGGGGAGGCGGGGGGGCCAGCGAGGGCTCTGAAGCCCGAAGGGCGAGGCTTTAGTCCGCTGCCGTGCGGAAACGGCCCGAGAGGCTGGCACGCACCTTGCCCGCACGCACGTCGCCCGCGCGCCCACGCAGAGCGAGCCGCGCTCCGGCCGGCGCCCATTCCCGCCGCGGCAGAGGAGAGCCGCCGAGCCCGGGGGGGGGACTGTTTCCCGGCGGGTCGGGTTGCGCGGGCTCGGCGGCGGCCCTGCGCGTCAGGCATGCGCTCCCGGGGATTTCCTCCTTTGTGCTCCTCGCCAAGAACGGCCCGGCTCTCCCTGCCAAACAGATGTCGCACGACGGCTCGGCTATTCAGGCCTTAAGCCTTGGCGACGCGCGATCGCTGGGCGTCGCTGGGGGAAAAACAAGCGGGCGTTTAAATACCGCGTTGTTCCGCGTTAATCGCCTCGCCCTGTTCGCACGAGGCGCTAATCCCACGCGATTAAGGGCCGGGCTGTTCTCTTCGCTCTCCAGGGCCCGGGGCGGACCCGGGAAACGGAGAGACGGTTTTTTATTTTTCACGCCGTCCTGCGTCTGGAAGACAGCGGGACTCCCGACGGCGGGATTTCGGGGACCCCGGGAAGCGCGTCCGTCCACGTCGCGCGAGCGGGACTGCGGGGCGCGCGGCTTACTACGATGTAGCCTCACTGCAATTTAACTGCTCTAACAAAGTTATGAAGTCTGAAGGTGTATTCTCGTGCCGGGGCAGCAGTGTGATACTCTGGCTGCCGGTATGAAGGTGTATTCTCCTGCCGGGGCAGCAGTGTGATACTCTGGCTGCTAGTATGAAGGTGTATTCTCCTGCTGGGGCAGCAGTGTGATACTCTGGCTGCCGGTATGAAGGTGTATTCTCCTGCTGGGGCAGCAGTGTGATACTCTGGCTGCCGGTATGAAGGTGTATTCTCCTGCTGGGGCAGCAGTACTCTGGCTGCCAGTATGAAGGTGTATTCTCCAGCCGGGGCAGCAGTGTGATACTCTGGCTGCCAGTATGAAGGTGTATTCTCCTGCTGGGGCAGCAGTACTCTGGCTGCCAGTATGAAGGTGTATTCTCCAGCCGGGGCAGCACTGTGATACTCTGGCTGCCAGTATGAAGGTGTATTCTCCTGCCGGGGCAGCACTGTGATACTCTGGCTGCCAGTATGAAGGTGTATTCTCCTGCTGGGGCAGCAGTGTGATACTCTGGCTGCCAGTATGAAGGTGTATTCTCCTGCTGGGGCAGCAGTACTCTGGCTGCCAGTATGAAGGTGTACTCTCCTGCCTGGGCAGCAGTGTGATACTCTGGCTGCCAGTATGAAGGTGTATTCTCCTGCTGGGGCAGCAGTACTCTGGCTGCCAGTATGAAGGTGTATTCTCCTGCCGGGGCAGCAGTGTGATACTCTGGCTGCCAGTATGAAGGTGTATTCTCCTGCTGGGGCAGCAGGTACTCTGGCTGCCGGTATGAAGGTGTATTAAGTAACTCGCAGCTTTCCCACACACAGGTAGGTATCTCAGCAATTCCAAAGGAATTCTGTTATTACAGTTCACCGGCGCATGCCGAGGACGTTCCTGTTCCCGCCTCACGGTTTTCGTACGGCATGTTTCATCAGGGTATGTTGACTGCCCTGACAGGGGGTGCGGCGGGGGGGGGAGGGGGGGAGTGTGTCGTGCGGGGACGTAACTTGAGAAGGGAAGTCATTCCTTCGTCCGCACGGCTTGAGAGTACATTCTTTCCCCTCGTCTGCAACAGCCGTTGCGTGTAATTACAGGTTGTTCTGTTTTGTCTGGAGCGTTTTGTCTGTAATTAATACGGCGCTTGCGTGTTTCTCCTCACCCCGCTGCCTTCGCCTGCTGACAAAACAAGACCGGGAAGTGACGCAATCGCGCCCCGTCACGGCAGATAAGCCGCACGGGTTGGGCCGCGGGTGACGTCGCTGGTCGTCTCTGAGGGGATTGGCCGCGGGTGACGTAGCTGGCCGTCTCTGAGGGGATCGGATTGGGCGTGGGTGCCGGTGACGTCGCTGGGGCCCCCGCTACTCGTCCGGGTGACGCGCGCAGGTCACGCAGCGAACCATTCGGGCCGCTTGGAGTCCGGCCGTGGTCACGGCTGGGTCGGCGCTCGTGCGCTGCTGGGTCGTAGGCGCTGCCCGACAGAAGCGAATCCCAAACTCTCAGCATTACGAGTAAATCACAGTAAATCTAGGGATGACATAGCTCAGAAGAGCGGTTGTCTGGCAGTCGGAGGGTTGCCGGTTCGATCCCCCGCCCTGGGGCGCGTCGAAGTGTCCCTGAGCAAGACACCTAACCCCTAACTGCTCCCAACGAGCTGACTGGTACCTTGCATGGCAGCCTTTCACCGTTGGCGTGCGAGTGTGTGCGTGAATAAGAGGCATCAATTGTAAAGCGCTTTGGATAAAAGCGCTATATAAATGCAGTCCGTTTACCATTTGAATAAGGCCGAAAAGCTGCATTTTTCTAAAGGTTTCTGAAAATATTCAGCCGGACCGGTGTTGCTCAACCCTGGTGCTGGGAGACCCACGGGCTCTGCTGGCTTTCGTTGTTACTCAGCAGCTGAACTGCGCAGAAATCGATCAGCTGAAGCAGCGATTGCAGGATCCTTGGCTCTGAATCGGTTGCTGGTCTCACGGCGAGACCCAAAAAGCCGCAGCAGGAGAAGAAGGAAGTCCGGTCAAGCACTGCTCAGTGCAGCGGACCAGGGTGCATTGCGTTAAGCAGTTCCTTCTCGCTGTGCTGCGATTTATTTCCCCCCGTTCACACCCGCAGTAAGACATTATCAGGTGCGCAGTTCACCCCCCCCTGCTCGAAAACCCAGACCCAGCAGGCTCTGTGGCACTCCAGGACCAGGACAGAGGGGTGCTCAGTTAGCTCCAGCTAGTCAGTAGTGTTTGAGTTATGTGCGGGTGAAGTTAACCTACGTGCAGGTGAAGGTAAGTTATGTGTGGGCAAAGGTGATTTACGTGCGGGTGAAGGTAAGCCAATGGGTAAGAGCGGTGTTGGAAGTTGGCGGAGTGGGCGGAGACTCCCTGCTCTCTTCTCCAGGCTGCGGGAGAGGAGGCGGAGCTCGGTGGTGGTCAGCCTGCCGGGCCTGGACGTGTCGCCGGGGGACCTGTTCGTGTCCGACGGGGCGGCCGACCGACTGAACGGATCCACGTTTTCCGGTAAAAAAAACAAAAAACGAAAAAGAAACCCCTATGTGCATAGCCACCCTCCCCCAGCTCTGTTCATTTTTTTTACACACATCATTACCACAGTCAGTCACTACCACTACGGTATAAACTCTACATACACCCAAACTGCAATCTCTTCCAGCGACGCTATCAGTTCAAACTCCCTTTGTAGCAATTTGTACATGTTATGCCAGTTTAAAAAAAAAACAGGTTGTTTTTTTCTGAAAAGTGGCAGTTTGGCGGTTTTTGGAGAACACAATGCGGGCTTGTGATGGGTTGGCGTGCCAGGAGGAGCCCGCGCGAACGGCCCGTCGGGTCCGCGGCAGATCTGGGCAGAGTGCCCGCTGGGCTCATTAGCCGTAAAAAAAAAAAAAAAAAAAAAACGGGCCCTCTGCCCGGAGAGGAACGGGTCAGCGGCCTTTCCCTCTGCGCTCGGAAGCCTCTCTCGATCAGGAGCAGGGCGGCTTTCTCCGGCCTCCAGCCCCGACGCAACCCTCCGCTAGTCAAACGTGCAAATAATCTCCAGAACCTTCTCCCCAAACCGGGCCCGTCGATCAAATACACTTTGTCGACAGGAAATGCACCTGTAGTTCCGTTAGCAAAAACGGCGCAGTCAGCATTAGCATAAAACGCTTCACATTTTAAATCTCTCCATTGTGTAAACGTTTTTTTTTTTTTTTTGTTTGTTTGTTTTGTTTTGTTTCACTTCAGAGTCCAAGAAATCAAAGTGGCCTTTCTCCAGACACAGCACGGTACGTGTTTGCGGTCGGCCGTTGCCATGGCGCCCTGCGGTTTGGGATCCGTTCTGTCGCCACCCGGGCCGCCGAGCCTGTTCGCGGCGGCTAAGCGCATTGCGAAAAGAAAAAAAAAGAAAGAAAATGTATTAAATTACGATTCAGTTCCGTGGTAAATGATTAAATGGTTTTCCTTTATGCCTTTTGGCATCATTCAGTGTTCTATTCATGTCTGCATTTGGTAAGAGCTATCAGATGGCTGCTTCCAGAGTATTTGTTTCATCCGTTGCCAAAGCCCTACTTGATTCTTCGGGTGAGGTGTTAATGTATTTATTATAGGTTTTGCAAAGATATCAGCTTTAAAGGGACGGTCTCCTTTGGAAAGCTGCAGTTTCATTTCAAAGTGCGCGATGCACTGCGCGAAGCTCAATTTTTACAGTTTGCTCTCAACAATAATAAGTCTTCAAAGCAGTGATTTTTTTGTTGAATACATAATCAGCTATAACAGACAACTGACTGTCCACTTGTTGTGGACGTGGTTGTTCGGTTTTGCCTATTTCACATCGGAGTTGCAGACGCTAAAATCACAATACAAAGTTTTGAAATAAACTGAAAACGTGCTCGAATGGGAAAGTAGTCATTTAGAAATGGTGCCAATTTTGGATAAATTAACGAGCGACATTACGAGTGCCGGGTCTGACTGACACGGTGTGGTTTAAATCTGGGCGCTCTGTAATTCTGTCCGTGCGCGTGACGCGTCTCCTCCGGCTCAGATCAAAGGGAAGACGAAGTTCGGCATTGAGAAGTGTCTGTCAACAGTGCAGATCCAGGACTGGAGGGACACGGACTTCCAGAGGTACAAGGTGAGCTGTGGCCCCGGTGTGTGTTACACTGTGCATTACACTGTGTTACACTGCGTGCTAGGCTGGGTGTTACACTGTGCATTATTCTGTGTGTATTACACAGTGTGTTACACCATGCATTACACTGTGTGTTACGCTCTGTGTTACACTGCGTGCTAGGCTGGGTGTTAGGCTGTGTGTTACACTGTGCATTACACCATGTGTATTAGGCCGTGTGTTACATTGTGCATTACACCGTGTGTATTAGTCTGTATGTTACATTGTGCATTACACTGTGTGTATTAGGCTGTGTGTTACACTGCACATTACACCGTGTGTATTAGTCTGTATGTTACACTGCACATTACACCATGTGTATTAGGCCGTGTTACACTGCGCATTACACTGTGTGTATTAGGCTGTATGTTACACTGCGCATTACACCGTGTGTATTAGGCTCTATGTTGATGTGTAAAGGCCTGAGGCTGCAGAGTATGTTTTGTATTGTGAAAGGGCCGCTCGTCTCTTCAGCAGATTGCACTGTGCTGAGTGCTACACTCAGGCTGGTGTGCCTCAGTCAAGTAAAGAGTACAGACATCACAGTGCAGACAGTGTAATGTGCAAACAGTGTAACACGCACAGTCAGCATAATGTGCAGACAGTGTAACACGCACAGTCAGCGTAATGTGCAGACAGTGTAACACGCACAGTCAGCGTAATGTGCAGACAGTGTAACACGCACAGTCAGCATAATGTGCAGACAGTGTAACACGCACAGTCAGCGTAATGTGCAGACAGTGTAACACGCACAGTCAGCGTAATGTGCAGACAGTGTAACACGCACAGTCAGCGTAATGTGCAGACAGTGTAACACGCACAGTCAGTGTAATGTGCAGACAGTGTAACACGCACAGTCAGTGTAATGTGCAAACAGTGTAACACGCACAGACAGCGCAGCAGTGCTGAGTTCTGTACACAGACAGTGGAACGCGTGTCCCCCCGTCTCCAGAACTGCTCGCTGGAGGACTTCCTGAAGAGCGAGGGACGGGAGGGCGGGGCCGACGACGACGAGGCGCGCGAATGGAAGAAAGAGAAGGCCGTCTGGGAGCTCTTCACCAGCGAATGCGTCTACTTCCTGGACCAGCTGATGGTGCTCAAGGAGGTAAACCCCAAGGCAGACATCCCTACCCACGTGTGCACTAGTGTCTGCATTCCTGTATACATTTACTGAGTCCGGTACAGCATGGTAAAACCTTACGCTTATGCAAACGTCTTTAACAGACGCATAGAGCTGATGCATACGTTAAAGCGCCCAGGGTGTATTGGTAGCCTATCACTGGAGCGGGAGGGGGGATGGGTGTCAGTGTAGCCGCGACCGAGCCCCTCTCGCGCCCCCCCCGTGTCCCAGGTGTTCCTGCACACGCTGACCTGCCTGCAGGACGGAGGCTTCCTGCAGGACGTCGAGCCCTGGAGGCTCTTCGCCAACCTCAACGAGCTGAGCCTGGTGAGGCGCCGCCGTGCACCGTGGGTAAAAAAATCCGCCGGGGGAACCGGTTCCGCCGGCGTCCCTCCCCTCCCTCCCGGGCGGACGGGTTTCGCCGCTTTTTTTTGAAATGTCATTCTGCGGCAGTTTTAGAAAAAAATTTAAAAAACAAAACGTTACGCCGGTATGTCGTGTTGCTACAACACGCCACGGCGAGCGCGTCAGGTGATACGCCTTTATTTTGGGCGACGGGCAGAGTACCGTGCAGGTACGTGAACCTGGACGCATTTTGAAACACTTTGATGCTTTGTTTGTTTGTTTTGAGCCCGTGATGTTCTAAGCGAGAAGCTCAGCTTGGTGAAACCCCCCCCCCCTCCCCCCGCCACCGAACCGCTGTAGAACGCAGCATGGGGTGGGGGGGGGGGGCCTGGGAAAGCGTGAGGGTCACGAGTGTCGGGGTTTTGGGGCGGGGCGCTTTTTTCCCCCCCTGCAGGTCAGTTTCGGGTTCCTGACCAGCCTCCTGCGCGCCGTCAGGGAGTCCTGGGAGATCCCGGTCAGCGGGAACGCCCCCACCCTGCAGGCCCTGCTCACCAAGGTCAGTGCCCGCCCCGGGGTCAAAGGTCAGCTCACTGCGATGTCACCGTGAGATCACTCAACGTCTCTCTGCCCTTGCCGAAATGGAATAGAGTGCAATATAATTCACCAATTTTTATTTCACAGAAATGTATTTATGTATTTACTGCATTTATAAAAATTTATAAAAATATTCATATATTATCCATCCTGCCTCTTGCCCAATGTATGCTGGGATAGGCTCCAGCACCCACCGCGACCCTGCTCATGATAAGCGGGTATAGATAATGGATGGATGGATATATTATCCTCTTTGAGACGTGGCTTAAAAAAAGTTTAAGTAGTTTTTTTTTTTTTGACATATTACAAGTGTCTTGGATAACAAAAACATGTTGCAGTGAAAATATTTTCAAAAGTATTTTACTCGTATTGAGTTTGCTTTGCAGTGTAGGTTTCAGCATATTAGATTTGTACGGGAGCCAAAAATTAATTGCCGGGTATGTGGAGGACGTGGGGGAAGCGAAAACAGTTAAAAGTCTGCGATCTCGCACGCTAACCCTGTGGTGATTGGTTCTTTTTGTGGGGGGCGGGGTTTGTGATTGGCCGGACAGGGGTTCAGAGACAGCATCTGCCTGAGCCAGCACAAGTACTGCCTCAACTACCCCACGGCCATCGGCTACCTGGACAGCCTGAAGCAGAGGGAGGACTTCACTACGTACGTGAAGGTGAGACTGGCCTGGGTGCTTGAGGGACTTGTTTATAATTCAAAGACGTGGGGGGGGGCGGTAAGAAAATCCGAGGGCGTCCTAGCAACCCGAGGAGTGCAGCTAAGGCCGAGAGGATGCCGGTCATCTGAGACTCGCAAAGAGTGACACCTGTTGTCATTATTGTGATTACAGTAACTAGTATCGTAACTGGTCTAATATCAATAAAAATATTATTACCCTGCCAAGGAAATAAAACGTATTCATATTACATCTATTATTAAGATGGTGAACATTTTATTATTATTATTATTATTATTATTATTATTATTATTATTATTATTATTATTATTGTTCTAATGCGTAGATACTGACATTCAGTCTCTGAAGAGTAGGCTTTTTAGAATGTTTTCTAAGTCAGTGTTCTAGAACTCCAGTAGTGATTGTGACATCAGCATTAGAATGTTCGGTTAAGAATGTGTGATGTCACGCCTCAGAGGGTTGAGCGAGCGAGGCACGCAGGCTCACGCTGGCAGGTCGCTGGTAACGTGGGCGCTACAGGGCGAGGTGTGTGTGTGTGTGCGCGTGTGTGTGTCTGCTCTCCTCCGCAGTGGTGCGAGCGGAACCGCGAGTGCCGGAGGCTGTACCTGCGCGACCTGCTGGTGGCGCCGCTGCAGAGGCTCACCCGCTACCCCCTCCTGCTGCGGAACGTCGACCGGCGCTGCGGCGGCGCGGCGGAGAGGAACGCCGTGCAGGCGGTGATCGAGCTGGTGGAGCGGTCCATACGTGAGCACCCCCTCCCCCTCTCCCCCCCTCCCCCCCGCAGCTTGGCTGATCCGGGGTCAGTTCTGCCAGCCAGTGACGTCCCCAGCGTCGGCAAACGCGCGTCTCGCAGACGGAGCGATGACACCGTAGAATTCTGCGCTGCCGCTTTTAGCCCCGACGGGCTAACCGGCTCCTTTTTGACGCGCGTTTTAACGTTCGCGAATCGATTCGGGTCAAAGTGACGTCGACCCCCCTAAGCCGGCTGCTTCTCTCACCTGGCGACCAGCGCGTTTGCGAGGTGTCCCAGAATTCAGCAGCGTCCCAGTAGTAACTCCCCAAAAACCTGACAGGCTGGAGTTACGATCTGGGGCGAGGTAAGAGAAATAATGCAGGTGATGTCAAACTTCTGTTTGTTTGCCTTCACCTTCAGTCACAGACGTCTTCAGCAAGACGTGGCTCCCCCGAAAGAGGCCCTTGCCTGGTCTGGCAGAACTCAGTACCGTGCTGTGAAAAAGTATTTGCCCCCTTACTGATTTCCTCTATTATTGGAGATTTGTCACACTGTTTTAGATCGAATAATGTAATATCAGACAAAGGGAAGTTATCGAACTCCCGCGTCACCCATGTGGAAAAAGTAAACAAACTGAAACTTCCCTTAAATGTAACTGGTTGCACCACCTTTAGCAGCAACGGCTGCAATCGAACACTTCCTAAAATTCGATATCGGTCCTTCGTGTCGCTTTGGAGAAATTTTAGCCCTCTCCTCTTTGCGGAACTGCTGTAATTCAGACAGACTGGGAGGTTTTTGAGCAGGAAGTGCTCGTTACAGTTCCTGCCACAACATCTCTGTTGGGTTCATGTCAGGACATTGGCAAAGCAACACTTAATTTAGTTTTTTTTTTTTTTTGCCATTCAGATGTGGACTTTCTTTTGTGTTTTGGGTCACTGTCTCGATACACATCCCAATTACGCTTCAGCTTCAGCTCATGGATAGATTAGACAGACTGCACATTCTCCTTAAGAACATTCTGACACAGAGCAGAAGTCACGGTTCCTTCAGTAAAAGCAGGTTGCCTTACACTAGGCAAAATGGGACCTGTGTCATCCAAAAAGTTCCACTTTTGACTCACGTGTCCGTAAAACATTGTCTCAAAAGGCTTGGGGATGATCCAGGTGCTTTTTTTTTGCAAATGTGAGACGAGCATTTATGCTTCTTTTGGTTTCCGCCTTGCTACTCTCCCATGAATCCCATTTTTGTCTCTTTCTTATCGTGGAATCATGAACACTGACCTTAGCTGAGGCTAGAGGCGCCTACAGTTTTTTTGGATGTTCTTTTGGGATGTTTTGTGACTTACTGGACGAGTTATCGCTATGCCCTTGGAGAAATCTTGGCAGGCCGGCCACTCCTGGGAAGATTCAGCACTGTTCCAACTGTTCTCCATTTGGAGATAATGGCTCTCACTGTGGAGCCCCAGAGCCTTATAAATGGCTTTGTAACTCTTTCCAGACTGATATATTTCAATAACGTTTTTGTCATCTCCGAATTTTCTTTTGATCATGGTACAGTGTGCTCATAGAAACTTTGTGGCGACTACTTCACACTGAAGGTAAGGTTCAATACGAGTGAGGTATAGATTCAAGAGGGCTGGCCGCAATCAAGCCTGGCTGTGTTCAATCAGCTGCATCTAATTATCAATTAAATTTGGTTAAGTGGTTTATTGAGTAACTAAGTGGGCAGTTTTTTTCACATGGGCAATATAAGTTTGAGAAAAAATAGTAACTTTTTTCATTAAATAAATGAAATAGTCATTTTAAAAACGTTTCGTGTTTACTCAATTTCCCTTTTGTCTAATATTACATTTTGTCTAAAGGTCAGAAACAATATGATATAATAGAGGAAACCAGGAAGGGTTTTTTTTCCACAGCACGGTACTGAGGTTCTATTATACCAGACAAGAGCCTCTTTTTCAGGACTACGTTTTGCAGGCAGTTTGTCAACAAGACGTCTGTGATTGAAGGTAACAATGAGACGCTTGACATCGCCTGTATTATTTTTCTTACCTCGCCCCAGATTAAAGTCTTTTTTAGCATGAAAAGCTGTTCTGTGTGCGCACAGTGAGTTGAGCAAACTCGTACCCACAATGCTTTTAGTGAAGCCATTTGAAGTCTGCACAGATGTTGCGTTTACTCACTGTTAAATCGTCCACTCGGCCCACTCAATTAGCCAACGCAGATTCTGCATAGATTAGTGCGGCATTACTTGCAATAGAAACCCAGCTGGTTAAGCTGTCTGGTTGAGCAATTTTAAAGACCCTAATTGGTCAAATTTGCACAATTACCATTTCTGTAACCGTAAAGCAAAGCCCATGATTGGTCCCCGTGTCTTGCTAAGAGCTTTTTTTTTTTTTTCCCCCTCTGGAAAACAGTGCCGGCAGATCAAAGGGACTCTGGGGAGTCCCAGGTACATGAAGGTGGCCGTACCTGTTCTTTTGCGATCGGCGAGGGTAAAAATATGTAACTGTCGAATTTGCGCAACGGTCTGTTCTTTCCCCCCTTGATCACGCGGCACGACGCCTTTTGTTGTGCACGGCTCCTCGCCGTGGTAACGGGGGCGTGTCTGCGGTGCGGCCATTAGTCACGTGCGGGGGGTGGGGGGGGGCGATGGGGGTGGGGTGTAATCCGGCACCTGTGGGACCCTCAGGTGCGCAGAGGGGGGTGGGTGGGGGGGGGGGGTAAACAGGTGGGGTCCCGCTGTCGTTTCCCACGGTGTCGAACCCGCTGTCGAAACGGCGGGACAAAAGGGTCTCGTTACGCAACCCGTCACGGCGGGGGGGGTCAGACTTCAGCACTGAGAGCGCTCTTTGAACCGGACGGCCGTGCTAACGCGGGCTAGCGCTCAGTAGGCGCGAGCGAGTCGCTGCAGTTCACTTTTGGCACGGCGCCTGACCTTTGCGCTCGACGCTCACCGCCCACGACATACCAGCCCCATCAGACGGTTTCAAACACATTTTATCAGATGCTATTGCTAAATCAGATGCTATTGCTATATCAGATGGTATTGCTAAATCGTATGCTATTGCTATATCAGATGGTATTGCTATATCAGATGGTATTGCTAAATCGTATGCTATTGCTATATCAGATGGTATTGCTATATCAGATGCTATTGCTAAATCAGATGGTATTGCTAAATCGTATGCTATTGCTATATCAGATGCTATTGCTAAATCAGATGCTATTGCTATATCAGATGCTATTGCTAAATCAGATGCTATTGCTAAATCAGATGCTATTGCTATATCAGATGCTATTGCTATATCAGATGCTATTGCTATATCAGATGGTATTGCTAAATCAGATGCTATTGCTATATCAGATGCTATTGCTAAATCAGATGCTATTGCTATATCAGATGCTATTGCTATATCAGATGCTATTGCTATATCAGATGGTATAGCTAAATCAGATGCTATTGCTATATCAGATGGTATTGCTAAATCAGATGCTATTGCTATATCAGATGCTATTGCTAAATCAGATGCTATTGCTATATCAGATGGTATTGCTAAATCAGATGCTATTGCTATATCAGATGCTATTGCTAAATCAGATGCTATTGCTATATCAGATGGTATTGCTAAATCAGATGGTATTGCTATATCAGATGGTATTGCTAAATCAGATGGTATTGCTAAATCAGATGGTAATAGCCTAACACGGTCCACATTTTTTCCAAGCTCTTCCCTGTAATACAGTTAAACTTTGGGTATACTGCTTAGTCTTTTCTCTGTGAAGTACAAAAAAAACTATATTTTCTTCAAAAACTACGAAGCACAATGTGTATATTTGCTCAGCCTTGATACAGCTGGTCTAATATAGTGTAGACAGTCATCACAACAGTGGACCCACAGTGGACCCACTCAGGTTTGTGTGTGGGGGGGTGTGATGATGTCACCCTGTGTCTGTACAGATGAGCTGGAGGGGAAGGTGAAGTGGCTGGATAACTACCAGAAGGTGAAACGGCTGAAGGAGTCGCTGGTTTGGGAGCCGGTGTGGGAGAGGACCAGGAGGGCGTTTGTGCCAGAGGTACGCAGCGCTGCGCTAAACCCAAGCCGCTCCAGGACCAGGGGCCTACCTTCCTGTTCCTGACACTAACGTTGCGTCCTGTGTTACATCACATCCTTTCTCCCAGCACTGACATTGCTTCCTGTGTTACATCACTTCCTTTCTCCTGGCACTAACATTACTTCCTGTGTTACATCACTTCCTTTCTCCTGGCACTAACATTACTTCCTGTGTTACATCACTTCCTTTCTCCTGACACTAACATTGCTTCCTGTGTTACGTCACTTCCTTTCTCCTGGCACTAACATTACTTCCTGTGTTACATCACTTCCTTTCTTCTGACGCTACCATTACTCCTTTTGTTACATCACTTCCTTTCTCCTGACACTAACATTGCTTCCTATGTTACATCACTTCCTTTCTCCTGGCAAAAAATTCACTCCGTTGGGAACACCCTTTCACGGCAAGCGAATTTGGGCGGACACCCTAAAACCGAGAGAAAGCACATCGCACGTGTGTACCGCACTTCCAACGGCTGTGTCATACACAGTACGAGTACTAATCAAACACAAACGCAATGTTTGAGAGAGTGATCACAGAGCCCGACTGAGTTTGCTTCCTGAAGAGACGGACATTTTACAGGTGATCCGCTCCCTGTTTACAGAGCCTGAGGCACCTGATGAAGGCGGCGAGCCTGGAGAACCTGGTGGCCAATCGGACGCTGCTGTACGAGGGCCGGCTGGTGCTGCTCACAGGTCAGCCCCGCCCCCGGGGTCAGCCCCGCACCCCCCGGACACGCCCCCGGGGCCTCTCTACAGGATGGGGGGACGCGCTGGGTGCGTTTGCGCTGTGGCTAATTCAGGGTGCCCTGTGTGTGTGATTAGCAGAGAGCGGGAAGCAGCAGGACGTCTACATGTTCCTGTTTGACGAGTTCCTGCTCATCACCAAGATGAAAAGGAATAAGAGGGTATGGCTTTGACCTCCATCTGTCTTCCCTCAGACTCTCTCACTCTCTGACCCCCACACACACACACACACACACACACACACACAGTCTCAGCCTGTCACCCCCCAACACACACACACACACACACACACACACACACACAGTCTCAGCCTGTCACTCCTCGGAAGATCCCCGCCGGAATCCAATGAAAAGCTCTCTTATGTAAAAAAAACCGCCTTGTAAGACACGCCTCTTTTTCCCGTTCCCCCCCCCAGCTGAGTCAGAGGGCGGGCGGGTCGGAGCAGAGCTCCGCCCACTCGGCGGCGGGCTCGCAGGAGCTGCAGGCCCTGCTGAGGGAGGGCTGCGCCTTCACCGTGCTTGACCAGCCCCTCTCCCTGGACCGCGTGCAGCTCAGGAACATCGACCAGCTCAACGCCACAGGTTAGCGCTCAGACCCCACTGTTTCCTGCTGCGTAGCCTCCCTACTTTCTGTTTCCTGTAGCATAGCGTCCTACTTCCTGTTTCCTGTAGCATAGCGTCCTACTTCCTGTTTCCTGTAGCATAGCATCCCTACTTCCTGTTTCCTGTAGCATAGCATCCTACTTCCTGTTTCCTGTAGCACGGCTTCCTACTTCCTGTTTCCTGTAGCATAGCGTCCTACTTCCTGTTTCCTGTAGAATGGCTTCCTACTTCCTGTTTCCCGCAGAGCGGCTGTCTGAACCTGGCTGTGTTTTTCCGTTTCAGCGTCCGGCCTGCTCAACTCCTTCATGGTGACCCACCAGAACCGCTACCTGCAGTGCATCGCCGTGTTCGTGCTGCAGGCGCCGTCCGAGTCCGCCAAGGTACCGGCGGACGGAGTCTTTGCGACCGTCATTTGCCGTCAGACGGCCAATTACAGCTCTGCTGATCCGGCCTTGAGCCGGTCTGCGACTCTTGTGAGACAAATCAAACTTATCTGATTTCATCGCGAGTCTTTAAGCGCGGGCCCATAGCCTGTGACTACGCATGTAGCGTTAGTGTTCCTAGGAGGGAAACACCAGTGAATTCTATAAGAGACGCTCATTAGACGCGAGATGCTCTACGTCTGTTCAGACTTTGACAGGATTTCAAAAGTCTTGCGCGTGACTTGCGTTCCCATGGCGACGGCACGGCTCACAGCTCACAGGCACGCCCCCGCCCCCCCCCCAGTCCTGAACTTTCTCCCAGTCCCGTGTCTGTCAGCCGGAGCGCTTGTATAAATGATTGACTGTGCGGACTCGAGTTGAGCGCTCAGTTCTCTTTAGCAGCGCTACCACAGGCGGCTGCTTTACTGCCGCCTTCCACACAGACACTTTTATACCACCTTATATCAGAGTGGAGTCAAGCTAAGGTCCTTGAGGGCTGCAGTGGCTGCTGGTCTTTGTAGTTTTCTGCCAATCAGCCAAAAACCAACAGACACTGAAGCCTTCCAGGACTGAATTCTGACACCCCTCTTATAACCCAAAATTACATATACCATTATATCCCATTCTTACATACACCCTGTTATATCCCATTCTTACATATACCCAGTTATATCCCGTTCTTACATATACGCTGTTATATCCCGTTCTTACATATACGCTGTTATATCCCGTTCTTACACATACCCTGTTATAACAAATTCTTACGCACACCGCAGTTATAACACATTATCATATATCTCACGGTCAGCTCAGAGGCGAACACCCTGGAAAACGACTGGAAAAAATATTTCTGTTTCCTACACCACTGTCCTGCCCCGTCTCTTGCAGAAAGCGTGGATGCTGGCACTAGAGGGCGCCGTAGAGGACTTGCTGAAGCAGGACTCCCAGCAGCCTCGGCTCCGGAACTCGGCGTGGCTGGAATCGACGCAGATCTGAACCCCCCCCCCAGCGACCCCCGCCCCCCCCCCCCCACAACCCCACCCCCCCCCCCCCCCCCGAAACACTTTAAGTCCTAAACGTTCACACGAGAGTTTTACTAACATGTTTCACTTAGCCCTTCTTTGTAAATGAGAGTCTGTGTTGTACTTTTAGATGGCGCGTTTTTCTCACCGATGGCCAGGGCTGTAGTCGCTGCTTAGAAGCAGCGGGCGAACACCGTTTGCTCACGTTCATTTTGTTTTTATTTTTTTGCGGACAAGCGCTTCGCATTTACATTCGTTTATCGATGAGCAGGCGATGCGAGTTGGGTAAAAAAAAAAGATTAAATATTTTTCAAAACTTCTCGGGGGTTTCAGTGTGTTCCTAACCGCGCGCCAGGCACAAGCGACGCGGCCAAACTGATTGGTCGGAGCAAGGTGTCAATCAGCCCCATCCTGTCCACTGTGGATTTGTTCATTGGTTGCAGTCAACTATCGAACTGCCAGCTGTCACATTAGTCTATAGCATTGGTACCCGACCCTGTTCCTGGAGATCTACCATCCTGTAGGTATTCACTCCAACCCTAACAAAGCACACCTCATTCAGCAGCTAGAGGTCTCACTGAGCTGCTAATGAGTAGCATCAGGTGCACCAAATTAGGATCGAAAAGAATACCTACGGGACGACAGATCTCCAGGAACAGGGCTGGGCAGCCCTGCTGTAGCTGTTGAATGAGGTGTGTGTTTTGTTAGGGTCGGAGTGAAAACCTGCAGGATGGTAGATCTCCAGGAGCAGGGTTGGGCAGCCCTGCTGTAGCTGCTGAATGAGGTGTGTGTTTTGTTAGGGTTGGAGTGAAAACCTAACAGGACGGTAGATCTCCAGTAACGGGGGTCGGTTAGCTCTGCTGTAGAGCACACTCTTCTGACATGCCCCTGTGCAGTATGCAAAATATTATGCAAAGGCGCTTTTTGAAGGGGACCGGGCATGAGCGCTCGGCAACGGTCGCTCGAGGAGACAGAGCGTAGCGAATAAGGAGCCGAGCGGAGCCACACACACGGCAGCTCTCTCTACGCCCAAATTTGGCCGGCGGCGCCGCCGTCAGAATTCAGCCTGTCCTTCATGGTGCCGTTTTCAAAGGAATAACAATGACCCATCCTCCCCGACAGAAGCTTTCAGAAATCTGCGTCAGATCAAAATCAAACGGACCCGGGAGAGGCCGCCCAGCCCAGCGGAAGGGAGCCAGCTAGTTACGCTCCCCCATCGCAGCTGGATAATCAATATATAAGTCGGTATTCATTTTGCGTTAGCACAAGTAAAAATGCAACCGCCGGTATCCTGTATTTGCGAGGTGCTGTAAACCATTTTGGTGTGGGGAAACAAAAAACTAAAAAAGTCCCATTTGTGCCAAAGCGGCAAAGACTGGGAACTGACACCCCCAGGCCTCTGAAAGGATAGAGGAGTGGACGATGGTGGAGAACTACAAACCAGCGGCGGAAAAGCCAGGGGGTCAGAGAGTAAAAGTCCTGCCGTGTGTTTCCTCCACCCATGAACTCAGCCAGCTGACTTCACTGAGTAGCTCCACCACCTGGCGGAAGAATTGTGCCAATTAGCAAATCCAGGTGACTGGAACAAAATACTGGGGAGGAGTTTTACTTTCACAACCTGGATTTTCCACCTCCGCTACAAACAAGATGGGACTTACGTAAAAAAAGGTCGCAAAACGGTACGTTGGATGTGAAGAGAATGTAAAGGGGAAACGCCTGATCTAAATTCAGTCTATTCAGACTTTGCATGGGAGCAGGATAGACACCGAGTATGATTCTTTTCCCTTTGCTAGGACTGGATTAGCAACAAGGGATTCCTGTTCGACATTACACTTCATTAATTGACTATAACAACTCAGTGGGGATTTATTGAATACATATATGTTAATTGTATTTTACATTCAGTTCCCATCCCAAAATTCTCTCCATGGACAGTGCTTTCTAATTTAGTTAGGGCACCAAAATGGATTAAAAACCAGGAAATAAGTTTTAAATTATCTGCGCAAAAGCGTACGAAAATAAGAGTATTGCTGCCCCCTAGCGGTAAATACCATAAATGACAAACTCCTGCAAGTTCGGTCGTCCGCAAGCGTGCGCGATTAAAATCTGTTCTTATTGACCAACAATAAATAACATGAAACCCACTGTGTGTTTATTATTAAATGTACATCTAAACAGCTTGGCAATAATGTTTTTGTCGGGTGACAGAAACATGTTTTTGGTCTTCCTATTGGTCAAGCATGTACAATCGTGTCCAATTCGCAGAGGTGGAAAATCCAGGTTCAGAAAGTATAAGTTCACCCCGGTATTTTGTTCCAACCACCCGGATTTGCTCATTAGCCCAATTCGTCACGCAGGTAGTACAACTAATTAGTGAAATCAGCTGGCTGAGTTCATGGGTGGGGGAAACACACGGCAGGACTTTTACTTTCTGACCCCTGGACTTTCCACCTCTGTCAATGGTGGAAAGTACAATAATAATCAAGTAACAATAATCTCACAGACCAGTAATAGTGCTGAATAAAAACCTTACAGGCTTAGGTTCCCCGGCACTGCCGTTGCACCCTTGAGCAAGGTACCTAACCTGCATTGCTTCAGTATATAACCAGCTGTATAAATGCATGCAATGCAAACGCTACGTGAAAAGTTGTGTAAGTCACCCTGGATAAGAGCGTCTGCTAAATGCCTGTAATGTAATGTATCAAACTCCAGTCCTGGAGGGCCGCAGTGCCCGCCGGTTTTCAGGGTGTTCTCGGCGCAAGCGTTTCATTCGAGTCATTGATTGGCTACGGTACCCACACACCCGGCTCCCGAGGCCGTGATTGGAAGCTGACTGAAACGAAACCGCGAAAACCCGCGGACGCTGCGGCCCCCTCGGGCGTCGGGTCGACACCCCCCGCGAGGCGGATGAACACGTCCGAAGGGGGAGAGCATTTCACAGAAGGGCCCGAAGGGATGCGAGCTCCAGGGCTCGGGAACGTGAAGCGTTTCGGTCGGACGAAGCCCGGACTCCAAACGCTCAAGCGAAGCTGCACTGCGCACCGCTAAAGTTTTGCCATCGCTGGATACAGAAATCAAAACGTCTGCTAATTAACGTAGCAAGCCTAGTTTCTGCCTCCTGGCCAAAATAAATAAATTTGAGCGTAACAGAATTCTCAAGTAGGACGTCCAAATATATTAAGAGTTTGAAGGTCGTCAATTGTGTTTTCACCATTTTAAAGCCCTTCACAGAGTGGTCAGAGTAGTGGTGGTGGTGATGGTGGGGTGGGGTGGGGTGGGGGGGGGGGGTGGGGGGGAAGGCTGCATACCCATGACTTCTGAACAATTTTGAGCATTCCTGCCTCATGCTCCTCCAAGTCCAGGCATGCCATAGCTTTGTCTAACAGCTCTGTGTGTGTGTGTGTGAGAGAGAGAGAGTATGTGTGTGTGTGTGTGTGTGTGTGAGAGAGAGAGTATGTGTATGTGCGTGTGTGAGAGAGAGAGAGAGAGAGAGTATGTGTGTGTGTGTGTGTGAGAGAGAGAGAGTATGTGTATGTGTGTGTGTGAGAGATAGAGAGAGAGAGTGAGTGAGTGTGGGTGTGTGTGAGAGAGAGAGATATAATGAGTGAGTGAGTGAGTGAGTGTGGGTGTGTGTGAAAGAGAGTGTATGAGTGTGTGTGAGAGTATGTTTGTGAGTGTGTATGAGTGTGTGTGACAATATGTTTGCGTGTGTGAGAGAGTATGTGTGAGAGAGAGAGAGAGGATATGAGTGTGTGTGCGAGTATGTTTGTGTGTGAGAGAGTGTTTGAGTGAGTGAGAGAGTATGCGTGTGAGAGAGAGCGTGTTCCTATTGCACACCAACTACCACACACCTACAGTCAAAAGTCTACCGCCCAAACAAGTGATGAGAAGTGTTTCGGTTTTATTTCTCCTGTCTATCTCGCCAGCAACTATTTTATTTGAAGTATGAATGTTGATGTATGGAATAAAGTAACAGTCTGCTAGTCTAGTGAAACAAATGGGGGAAATGTAACTATTGCTGGATATTTGTTGGCAGTTTTTCCAACCATAAAATAAGTTTTGCAATGATAAAAAATTTTGCAATTCGCGCAGTTCATTGTGAAATATTAAAGAATCCTTAAAACAAAACAAAAAAGTCATGGCTCCTTTTCGGAAATTAAAGGGTTAAGAGTACGGCGAACTGAATTGTAAGAAGTTGGTTTCCAGGGGAACTGCTCTTACTGTTCCAGCTGACCTGGGCTGAACCAATCATTTTCCACGAAGGGGGCTAAAAACATAACAATAGTAAATTAATTCATGAGTGCTTCATTTTTTATTACGCATTGGATGGATTTTGACGTGTTCGACCTTCTTAGAATGTTATTTCTATATAGTATGATTTTACTCTTTCGGGGAGATACCACATTTTTGTTTTGTGTGGTGCGTGTCCCCCCGCGTCAGTGCGATTCCGGCGTCCCTGCCAAGTCAGTTTGAAAAGATGAGACAAAGGCAACAGAAAGCCCATCGGCTCGGCAATGCGTGCGGGCGGAGCGCGGCGCGGTGAAACCTTTATTTTTGTACTGTTGTGGTTGGACGAAATACGCGAACCGGTTCAGATCTTTCCCTCGCAGTATTACTGGATTTATAAAGGCCTTTTTGAAAATGTACGAACGTTTGGATCCTCGAGGCGATCGAGAAAGATTGTCTCGAGACAAAATGGGTAGTGCTGTTTAATTGCTCGCTGGCGTTTTCCGCCTTTGGGTAAGGATTGTACCAGAACCAGCTTTTGGGGCTTTTTTGCGTTTGAATCCAACTGCGCACCCCAGACGGATCACGTGGCCCTGGAGTTGATCGATTTGCACAAATATTCATGAAAATATACAAGGGGAAACGATATTTGTTGCCCGGATAAACGACGGCTTTTCAAAGAAAATCAGCGGTTGGGATTGCTTGCCGGCGTTTGTACGTAGCACACTTCTAAAATGGAGACGCACATTTCGTGTCTCTTTCCGGAAATTTTAGCCATGATTTTCAGCTACTTGGACGTGAGGGACAAAGGTAGGGTGGCCCAAGTCTGCGCTGCTTGGAGGGACGCCTCCTACCACAAGTCGGTCTGGAGAGGGGTGGAAGCTAAGCTGCATTTGAGGAGGGCCAACCCTTCGCTCTTCCCGAGTCTCCAGGCCCGGGGAATCCGGAGAGTCCAGATTCTCAGCCTGCGGCGCAGCCTCAGCTATGTGATACAAGGGATGCCGAACATCGAGAGTCTGAACCTCAGCGGCTGCTATAACTTGACGGACAACGGCCTGGGACACGCTTTCGTGCAGGAAATCCCTTCCTTGCGGGTACTCAACCTCAGCCTGTGTAAACAGATCACGGACTCCAGCTTGGGTCGGATCGCACAGTATCTGAAGAACCTGGAGGTGCTGGAGCTTGGCGGCTGCAGCAATATCACCAACACGGGCCTGCTGCTCATTGCGTGGGGCCTGCACCGGCTGAAGAGCCTCAACCTCCGCAGCTGCCGGCACGTGTCGGACGTCGGCATCGGGCATCTGGCCGGCATGACCCGGAGCGCGGCCGAAGGATGCCTTAACCTGGAATACCTGACCCTGCAGGACTGTCAGAAACTAACAGACCTATCTCTCAAACACACCTCCAAAGGCCTGACTAAGCTCAAAGTTCTCAATTTGAGTTTTTGCGGCGGGATATCGGACGCGGGCATGATTCACCTGTCCCACATGAACAGCCTTTGGAGTCTTAACCTCCGCTCCTGTGACAACATAAGCGACACGGGCGTCATGCACCTCGCCATGGGTACGTTGAGACTGTCGGGACTGGACGTGTCTTTTTGCGACAAGATAGGCGACCAAAGCCTGGCGTACATCGCCCAGGGTCTTTACCAGCTGAAATCTCTGTCCTTGTGCTCGTGCCACATAAGCGACGACGGCATCAACAGGATGGTGCGCCAAATGCACGAGCTCAGGACTCTGAACATCGGCCAGTGCGTGCGGATTACAGACAAAGGACTCGAACTCATTGCGGACCACCTGACTCAATTGACTGGGATTGATCTGTATGGATGTACAAAAATCACTAAACGGGGGCTGGAGAGAATCACCCAGCTCCCCTGCCTTAAAGTGTTAAACCTGGGCCTGTGGCAGATGACGGAGAGTCACACTGAAAAAGTCAGGTGAAATTCCCTAGGATTTCGGAAGAGGAGGGAAGGAGTGGGTGGGCGGGGTTTCATAATTTTAAAGAGGGTCGGTTTGCCGAACCTCACAGGTAAATATTTTTGCAATTCAACTTTAAAACTGTGACAGATTTATTTTATACAAATAATGATTAGCCCATCACACCGCATGTAATTTAAAAAAAAGCATTATTACATGCCTAGTAAGGACATTCGCAATTTTATAGTCCTTTAAATTCGTTTGTTTCACCTCTTCACATATAGGCTAAGTTAAATGTAACGTATAAAACGTTTTGGCTACCTCGTTCATTTATTAAACACCCTGTATTCTTTATAAGAAAAAGAAAAGGAGACGAATCGTGCCTAGTAAATAGACCCCTCCCCCACTGCGTCTCTGAGAATAACAAAATAAATATTTTTTTAACTCGTTTTGCTGACTTTTCTTCGAATACTTGACCAATAATAGACGTACAAGTATTTCGAAACCCTGGCTGCTTAATTCCGAATAAACCAAGTTTATGCAAAGACAGAAAAAACACATTTCTGAATACAAAAGCCTTTCGTTTTTTTTTTTTTTTTTTGGTTTTTTTCCGTTGAAGCACAACTTACAGGCCTCGAAGCCTTGGATTCAAGCTTTGAATAAGAACTATCTGCAGCTGTTGTGTTTATGCTTACGTAAGCAGATTTTTAAAAAAACCAATTAATGGCTATAATTCAGAGCATTGTAGGATACTTCAAATTGAAGTGATTTCTTTTTTAAAAACGCCATGTTACGAATCAGCTGTTTTTCGTTCTCGACTGATTTGTGACGAATCGAGAATTTGGGTTCGCTGCCTCCTTTAAAATGGCCAAACTATATTTGTATTGGCTAATTCAAGAAAGACGTTCGTCTAAAAGATGTTGTTAAAGGAGGCTTCGAAAAAGAAAAAAAAAACAAAACAAGAATCGGTTGATTTGACTTTTTTTGATTTGGTGGATCAGGCCTATGGAACATCATATTGTCAATCTGCAGCATCGATGGAGTCCTGCTGAAACGCTACCGTGTTGAAATGTACTGTAAGTGTATTTGTAAAAAAAAAAAAAAAAATTCAAATTGTTTTATATTCTTACAGCAAACATTAAAGTTGATATTTATATAATAAAGTCGGTGAATATCAATTGTATTTTGAAAAACGGGTGCTTTTATTTTGCTTGAAATCCATTGCTGTCTGTTGTTCTCGTGTAAACGGAGTGGGCGACTGTTTGGTTGTCCGGGTTTATTTAAAATAGCCTACTGTTTGATAATAACACTATTATTGCATCTCTATAATATCAATATTTCCCGGAATTCGGAAGTAAAAGTGTCGATAGTTAGGGTCAATATTGTTCCATTCGTGTAATAATGACAGAAAAGGCATATTGGAAGTTCACTGTGGCTAAAACACCACTATGGGTTAACTGATATTTAATAACATGCTTGTTGCATTCTGTAGCGATACAAAATGGAAGGAGCTTGTGACGCCACTCCTTAGAATGTCACAAATCACATGAGCGGTCTGACGTTTTCTGCTCTTTTAATGCAACGCAAACATCCGTTACAAACACCGTCCTGCAAGGACACACATCCATATAATTTACAACCAGCCTCAAAACGAAAGAAAGAATCTTTTAGGTGTAATTATGTGTTATTCGCCTAAATAAAATATGTCCAACAGAAGGCTGCATGTCCACTGCCAGTGTATGGTTTTTCACAGTTTAAAAGAACTTCCTTAATGTCTGAAGTTGTGCTCAGTCATACATAACCAAACTTCAGTGACAAGGAGGGTCCCCAAAGTAAACAACTTTTTTAAACAGTCATTATTACAGGAAAATGGGGTTGGGGGGGGGGGGGGGGGTCAGTTCATAGCATCTGACATTGACTATGTTCCCCTTAGTAAGAATGATTTGTCATGTCACAGCTCTGATTTGGAATGACATTATGTCACAGCTCTGACTGGGAAAGATCAGTGTGTGGAAAAGACCAGTGATGTCACTACTCTGGGTGAGGGAAAAAGCAGTGATGTCACCGCTACAGATGATTGACAG
Source organism: Anguilla pacifica (assembly GCA_039654925.1). Taxonomy (NCBI): domain Eukaryota; kingdom Metazoa; phylum Chordata; class Actinopteri; order Anguilliformes; family Anguillidae; genus Anguilla; species Anguilla pacifica. The sequence continues at coordinate 470,433 of CM077302.1, read as the reverse complement.
ATACTGTCAAGTCATAGACTTTAGCATGATGCATAATTTCATAAGAAATTACACAAGGTAAAATGCATGTGGAAGTTTGGATCTGTCATTTTGATTATATATTTATTTATGCCCTAGAAACCAGCTCTAGCAGAAATGTTTAAAATGAGGGTTCCAGCTGGTTTTTGTATAATCACATTTTACATTTCAACAAATAGTATATAAAGGTGTATCTAACATCAGAAATATATATAGTTACAATATAGTAAGTTATCAGTGAACATTACACACTTCTAATTAAGATAAATTTCTGGTGTTATTTTCATTCTTAGGTGAAAGTTAGCTGCTATATTGATAGTTGCTATATTATTACAGTTCAAGAATAATATTTTAATACAACCAGGAACATTATCAGTTCTGCTCTACAGTGGAAAAAGGCTATAATGAGCCAGCCTGGTTCAGCTCTACAGTGGGAAAGGGCTATAATGAGCCAGCCTGGTTCCAGCTCTACAGTGGGAAAGGGCTATAATGAGCCAGCCTGGTTCTAGCTCTACAGTGGGAAAGGGCTATAATGAGCCAGCCTGGTTCTAGCTCTACAGTGGGAAAGGGCTATAATGAGCCAGCCTGGTTCCAGCTCTACAGTGGGAAAGGGCTATAATGAGCCAGCCTGGTTCCAGCTCTACAGTGGAAAAAGGCTATAATGAGCCAGCCTGGTTCAGCTCTACAGTGGGAAAGGGCTATAATGAGCCAGCCTGGTTCCAGCTCTACAGTGGGAAAGGGCTATAATGAGCCAGCCTGGTTCTAGCTCTACAGTGGGAAAGGGCTATAATGAGCCAGCCTGGTTCCAGCTCTACAGTGGGAAAGGGCTATAATGAGCCAGCCTGGTTCCAGCTCTACAGTGGGAAAGGGCTATAATGAGCCAGCCTGGTTCCAGCTCTACAGTGGGAAAGGGCTATAATGAGCCAGCCTGGTTCCAGCTCTACAGTGGGAAAGGGCTATAATGAGCCAGCCTGGTTCCAGCTCTACAGTGGGAAAGGGCTTTAATGAGCCAGCCTGTTTCAGCTCTACAGTGGGAAAGGGCTTTAATGAGCCAGCCTGGTTCAGCTCTACCGTGGGAAAGGGCTATAATGAGCCAGCCTGGTTCAGCTCTACAGTGGGAAAGGACTATAATGAGCCAGCCTGGTTCAGCTCTACAGTAGGAAAGGGCTATAATGAGCCAGCCTGGTTCAGCTCTACAGTGGGAAAGGGGTATAATGAGCCAGCCTGGTTCCAGCTCTACAGTGCAAAAGGGGTATATTGAGTCAGCCTGGTTCAGCTCTACAGTGTGTCTTTAGTGGTGTTTAGCGAACAGAAGGATGAATTTGGAGAGGACAGCAAAGACGAGATTCGCCGGAGACGTGCGTGAACCCGAAGCACGGATGAAACAGGAAGAGCGGGCCTCTGCTGCCCAAACTGCTGCAGCAAGGGCCCTGCTGAAGCTCAGCCAGACAGAACCTTGGCTTCGGAGGGTCCATTTTGTTTCTCAACCGCCGGCCAACAAAAGTGGGCTAGATTTGTGTGTGTGCCCGTGTGTCAATGTGTGTGTGCCTGTGTGCGTGCTTGTTTGAAACACCGCGAGACCGCTTCTTGTATTACTGTTTATCGCCAGCTAAGAATGTGTGAAGCCGAGAAGCTTATCCATCTATTTATATCCTTTTGTTAATGCAAAGTGCTGCAGAACATTGAACTTCCTCCTTAAAACAGTAAGAGTTTCGGAGGTTATGAAGCTGTGAATGTAACACGTGCAGCTTGCATACAGTATACAGTTGATAGAACTCCTGTAAACATACATATTACTTGATGTTGGGCTGGGTGTAAGTACAGATGATGTACTGCATGACTCCTATAACTCACTATGACTCTAATACCACTCCCACCTGAATCTGCTGTACTGCATGACTCCTACAACTCACTATGACTCTAATACCACTCTTGCCTGATTCTGCTGTACTGCATGACTCCTATAACTCACTATGACTCTAATACCACTCCTGCCTGATTCTGCTGTACTGCATGACTCCCTATAACTCACTATGACTCTAATACCACTCCCACCTGAATCTGCTGTACTGCATGACTCCTATAATTCACTATGACTCTAATACCACTCCCACCTGATTCAGGTGTACTGCATGACTCCGATCCATCACTATGACTCTGATACCACTCTTCAATAATCTTGCCACACCGTACCACTGATAATTTCCCCAAAAGGCAAATCAGTCCAAAAAGTCATATGATCTTAGGAACGCAGGTGGATTGTGGGCAACACGGAAGCCTCTGGATCACGTTTCTGTTTCTCCGCAGTTCCCGCCAGAAATACTGAAAATCCCGCTGAAACCAAAGTCAAATGGCACCTCTGACAGCGAATGAGGAACGCTCCAGCGTGCGCTAAACGACTGCTATGTAATGTGTGACTAGGGGAATGCCTGTATAGCCTATGTGGCACCAGCACCAGCGAATGTGGTCCAGAGGTACAATATTATCGCCAAATATGGAGGCAAATGGAAGGGTACAGACAGCCAGGTAGGAAGCTAAATAATGTCAGAAATGTTTTGGTTCAGAGGTGGATTGTGGGTAATGAGAGAAGAAAAACCCCGCTGTTTTCTGCATTCCTGCGACATTCCGGCTCCAGCCACCCGAGAGCTGCTGGGGTCAGGGGTCGGAGGTGAGGGGTTAACAGACCGGCTGGGGGTCACCTCACCCAGGACAGGTTCTCAGCTCAAATACCTGCTGTTTTTCGGTGAGAGCACGACCAGGACAGGCGGACGCAACCTCTCACTGGCATGCTAACTAAACACAAGTATTCAAAGTATTCTCTATAGGAGAAATATGCAAAAAAAAAAAGAAAAAGAATCTGCGATGTAAGCAGCAACTATGTAAATTATACCATATTAGGTCCATGCGTTTGAGGGCAAAATACCAGTATCTAAAGAATTACACAACATCACAATCTATACTTTTGTGAAGTTGATGCATAAATGATTGTTAAATAACGATTATAAAAGCCTTCACATTCACATTAGCCTGTAAATAATAATTAACCACTGCTTTTGATACCTTATAAGTGCAAACTATGAGTGGTTTTTGTTTGTGTACGTGTGCCAATAAACTGTTCTTTACCTGCATATTCCTTCAAGTACAGCAGCTGCCCAAATGAGTGGTAAATGTGGAAGTACTACCTCATTACGCCCACAAGGTGGCGCTCAGCACCCATTTATACCTATTGGGCAGGGACACTCAGATCAGTCCATCAGTGCCAGTAGTACTGCCGGTTTTCTCTTCTCCTTGATAGTTAATTGATGAATGGCTCTGACTGAGGTCCCAGGTGTAAGTCAGTCCTGATTAGAGGGGAATAATGAAAACCTGCAGTACTACTGGCCTTGAAGCAGTGTTGGGTTACTTTTTTTTAAAATGCTATTGTGCAAAGAAAAATGGCTTTGGGTGGGCTCACCGTTTTCAAATATTATTCCTGTGTGGCAGAAACACAGTGAAGTTGATTATGATCATGCTGCAGCTGTGTGTGCCCGCCCACATTAACAATGTCATTTCCCCTCAGCAGACGAAGGAAGAACTCCTGTGTATATGAGCAGGGACTCCTGTGTGTATGAGCAGGGACTCCTGTGTGTATGAGCAGGGACTCCTGTGTGTATTATGAGCAGAGACTCCTGTGTGTATGAGCAGGGACTCCTGTGTATATGAGCAGGGACTCCTGTGTGTATGAGCAGAGACTCCTGTGTGTATGAGCAGGGACTCCTGTGTGTATGAGCCGGGACTCCTGTGTGTATGAGCAGGGACTCCTGTGTGTATGAGCAGGGACTCCTGTGTGTATGAGCAGAGACTCCTGTGTGTATGAGCAGAGACTCCTGTGTGTATGAGCAGAGACTCCTGTGTATATGAGCAGGGACTCCTGTGTGTGTGAGCAGAGACTCCTGTGTATATGAGCAGGGACTCCTGTGTGTGTGAGCAGAGACTCCTGTGTGTATGAGCAGAGACTCCTGTGTGTATGAGCAGGGACTCCTGTGTGTATGAGCAGAGAATCCTGTGTATATGAGCAGGGACTCCTGTGTGTATGAGCCGGGACTCCTGTGTGTATGAGCAGGGACTCCTGTGTGTATGAGCAGAGACTCCTGTGTATATGAGCAGGGACTCCTGTGTATATGAGCTGGGACTCCTGTGTGTATGAGCAGAGATTCCTGTGTGTATGAGCAGGGACTCCTGTGTATATGAGCAGAGACTCCTGTGTATATGAGCAGAGACTCCTGTGTGTATGAGCAGAGACTCCTGTGTGTATGAGCAGGGACTCCTGTGTGTATGAGCAGAGACTCCTGTGTGTATGAGCAGAGAATCCTGTGTATATGAGCTGGGACTCCTGTGTGTATGAGCAGAGACTCCTGTGCGTATGAGCAGGGACTCCTGTGTGTATGAGCAGGGACTCCTGTGTGTATGAGCAGAGAATCCTGTGTATATGAGCAGGGACTCCTGTGTGTATGAGCAGAGACTCCTGTGTGTATGAGCAGAGACTCCTGTGTGTATGAGCAGGGACTCCTGTGTATATGAGCAGAGACTCCTGTGTATATGAGCAGAGACTCCTGTGTGTATGAGCAGAGACTCCTGTGTGTATGAGCAGGGACTCCTGTGTATATGAGCAAGGACTCCTGTGTAGGGACTTTCTGCACAGTGAGTACAGCACTGTGATAAGAGAGTGGGAGAAGCGCTTTCCGTGGCTGTGGGTAGCCTAACTCCCCTTGTTGTTCTATGGTGCGCAGCCCGCAGGTGCTTCCTCCATGCCCGGCTGTTACTCCGCCCACTTCTTAATGATTGACTTGAGCGCGCTCAACGGAATACTAAGTGACTCCGAATTTTTTTAAATTTTCAAAAAAAACTACCCTTCTCCTGACCTTTGCTTTCTACAACACTGTTTTTTGGTTTCTTCAAGCGCCGTGGTCTACACGGCTAAATCCTTTCCTTTAAAAGGTGCGGCGCTGTACGTGTTTCTTTCGCTCACTTTCGATCTTACAGCGAGGAGTCGGTCGTGAAATTTACGGCGACTTCAACTGCGCTTTAAAGAAACGACGTGATTTCAAGCTCTTCGCCGCCAAAGCTTGATAACAGTTTGAGAGGGGAAATGGTCTGAGCCCACAGTGTGTGTGTGAGTGTGTGTGTGTGCATGTGTGTGTATGCGCGTGTGTGTGTGTGTGTGTGTGTACAGTTATGTAATCACACCCTTGTTTTTCGCCACAGGGTCTTTGGTGAGCCTAGGCCTCTTGTCATCTTCTGTGGTTAATATCTCACTTGCTTCCCTGAACTCTGAAGCTAGATTCGGTCCAGTTCAACTTTCTTTTTTTCTTTTTCTTTAAAAAGCTCACGTGCGCACGTCAACACGGCACACGTAACGTACGCCTCACAGCGATTCTTAGGGGCTAAACCGAGCGGTCAGTAAACAAAAGGACAACACCTAACCGGTTTCACTTGGTGTCCTGCGGGTCTGTCCTTGTTTTTCCGCGGCTGTGAGAGCGCTGAAGGTGAGCCGGGCGAGCGGCTCTCCTCGCGATGACCCGGCGGACTGTTTGCGCAAGCAGGGCTGCGTGACAGACCGGCTCGGGCGAAACGCGCGCGGAGGAGGAGGAGGACGGTGGCGCACAAGGGGGGGGGAGGGGTGGGGGGGGGGGAGGGTTAAAAAAACGACCCTTATCTGATTCTGTGAGGACGGAATGTGCCGGAGACGTTTACAGTCGAGTCTCAGGGGCCCTGCGTGTGAGAAGGGGCCCGCGTGCCCGTATGCGCGCTGTGTGTGTGTGTGTGTGTGTGTGTGCTTGCTGTGGGTCTCTCCTCATTGGCTGAGCCGGTGGGTGACCCCAGTTAAAGGCTGTCTCTATGTAACATCCCAAATCTGACAGCTGCAGTGAGTGACGCCTTTCTCCCCTCAGCTTCTCGCGACCGTGCGAGAAATCTCACAGCGGGACGTCGGACCGTGGGGTGGGCGGGAGGGGGGGGGGGGGGGGGAACAGAAGCCCCATTTAGGGGTCCCGGCCCAGCCCGTGTGCCGCCTCCCCCCTGGCGCCGCAGCCAATCACCACGCGGCTGCCGCTGAGCCGAGAGGCCTGCGGGAGCCGGCGGGTCAGGGTCGGCTCGGGAGGCTAGGAGCCTCGCCGCCACTGCCGGGGCGACGCCATTGGTCGATTTCTTTACAGAAAACAGGTTTTGTGTGACCACTATGACTTCATCAGGAGAGGGGGGAAAAAAACAAAGCAACAAGCTATTCATCTTCCACGCAGCTGAAGACCTCCTCTACGGTGTAACCCAACACCTACCCTTAACCCAACCCAGCTCAACCCAACACTAAACTACATGTGACCCAACAATAAACTGCAGCGTAACCGATCACCAATCCTACGGCTCAACCCAACACTAAACTGCAGCGTGACCCAACACCTATCCTGCGACTTAATCCAGTATCGGGCATCTTAACCCAGCCCCTATCAGCATCCACCCTGCAACCACTCTTCAGTGATGGCTGTCAACATGTCAGCCAAAAATAGCTTGTGAGTGCCTTACAGTCCTGTGTATAGTGCCTTGGTGAACAACTCACCAAATCTGTGCTGTTATTAGGCTACTGAGCGTTGCAAACGTAATTCATTTAGCAAAATAAGCAGCATTAACTAATGGATAGCATCACATATGATACACATGCCGTCGATGTTGAATCTGGCCAACTTTGTGCGTGACTCTGTTGTGTTTCATATTCAGGATAGGGACTGATAGACCTACACACACGGTGCACGTGGTAGGGTCTGTGTGTGTCTATAGTCTGTGTAGCGTGGTTTGCATTTTGTATTATTTAGTCAACACTCAGTTATCTGTGTTTCAAGACAAAAGAGTAGTTTAGTAAATTACTGCAAATAATTTCATGGGTGGACACTATTTGCCATAAATGGAATTAGTGATAATTCCTATTTTATATTTTAAAGACTTACAACGTTTTATCGGGGCACTTGTGCACTTTGTTCAATGAAATGTCTGTTGCCGACAGGCCTACTGCCCGAGACCGTTTTGTAGTAGACTGCGCAAAAACAGAGGAGACAGCCGAAGAAAATTAGCATTTTCAAATTTTAATTATCAGACAGTCGCTTTTAGCCCAAGCGATTGTCATTTCACCATTTATCTGGCGAGTTCCGTTTATTTTCCTGCGCCAGTCAGTCATGTCATCTACGTATTCTGGCAGTCCCAGCGTAGGTGCGCGTTCGTATGCGCCTTCAAAAAGGTAGCTAGCCCTGCCTAGCCAGCGCTGCGCTCCATCAAGGCAAGGGAACTGCGCACATGCGCAGTACGCATTTATAAGTCACCGCAGGTACACCTGGAAGAGCTGTCGCAGACACAGAGTGAGTGTTATCCAGATTATAAATAACAAAAAAATACAGCACATCGCGCTGACGTGAATAAAATTAAAGCTTGTCTGTTCGTTTTTTAATTCTGTTTCGTGGACTAAGACAGAGAGCTTTCGGCGTATGCAGGCGAGTCTCGATGTAAAGACGACAGCCGGGGGAAAAAATGGCAAGCCAAGCTAACCTGTCTTTAGCCGGGCACAAACCTAGCTAGCTAATTGGATATCTACCTGTCAACCTGCCAACTACTTTGCACGCTGCCCACCACGTGGTGAACAGAGCCAGAGGCTCTATATTTTATACAGTCGCTAGGATCTGTTTCGCTACCTTAAAGCATGGATAAAGGCGCACGAATATTTCAGCGCCATGTGTCAGCTCCCCGGTCGCACCGTGCGCTGTGGGCAGAAACGGCTCTCCTCCCCCTTCTGTCAGAAAGAAGGGCTGGTCCGTAGTGACCGTCACCATTCAGGTGGAAGACCCGCATTCACTCTCGGCTCCACAACAAAAGCGCCGGGGCTGGCGCAGATGGAAAAAAAACAAGGCAACGTAGCCTACGTCTGACATAATGATTTCATCTGAAAAGCGTCACATTATCTGTAAAACCAGCCGAAGTCGGCAAACGGGAGAAAGGGTCAGCGCACGTGGAAACTCGCGACGGTCTTAACATTGCTAACAACCAAGACAAAGGACCTTCAGATCCTAGCCGCGTCGCAAAAAGGGTCGAATCGTAGAGGGTTTATTTTCAAATCAGTTGTTCATTTTTATTAGTTCGTGAAACTGTTAAGATAGCTAACTGCAAAAGGACAAAAGGTCAGCCCGGCTATTGTGGAAGGGAAGCGTCTCATCCGAACCATCTGCTGCACGTTCACCAAGAAGGGGGCCGAAGTGCTCAAAATAATTTGTCTGCGATATTATGTTGGTCATCTCATCTGAGACCTATTTTCCAACCTGGGCATCGTCTTTTCCAATCGTGGTTATAAATTAATGATTGTTAAAGTTATATAAGCGACAAACTGCCACGGAGGAGTATTTAAAATAATACGTAAATGATGGATTCCATGTGATCACTGGATGGGTTACTTTTACATAATTCAGAAGACGAAGAGATCTGAATCAGCTGCTGTTAACAAACACCTATAACTAAGAAAGGTAATAGAAAACTGTCTAATTAGCTCGTCCGAAAAGTGAAGTCTGTTAGCGCAATGTATCAACCATTCTCTATGAAAACAGAACTCGTCACGCCAGATGTTTAGATATTGGCAGATATCCATAGGTAATAAATCCGATTCTATATGAGGACAAGGGGATAAAACATTAACACTTAGCCAATGTTGTTAGTTTCAGCTAGTACCTAATGATTTCGGGTCTTTTCTATCTGTGAAGACGCTGAAAGCTCTTATCTACAAACTCCAAAGCTACTTTTGGATTATAGCCCATTTAGAGCGTTACTGGGCCGAATGCCTACTCGGTTCACGATTCTAGGCACAGTGGAAGTTGTACACGATCCATCATGGTCTAGACTGTATTGGCCGACTCAGTGTTTAATAAATTATCATCTAGTATTGACGTCATTCATTGCAGAAGCCTACCGTTGGCAGCTATGGTTACCCAACTAATCCACGTTGAATTTGACAGTGAGGTAAACTGCGTGTGACTGATCTATGCTGTAACCTCAATCCCAGTTCTCCACAGCGCATTTACGGTTTACATGAAACTGCATGCGCAGAATCTCGTCTGAATGGGGCCGGTCGGCTTGGTGTCGATGATTCGGTCGAGGCCGTTACCGCTAGTGCAGGTGCACGTCCAGTGCAAGATTGTTACCGGGGCAATATTTCTTTCTGCATGCAATTGGTGAGTTCGCAACAATTATGTCTCGAGTGTTTAAATTCAGTTGATTTGTGAGTCTGCTCGCTTTTGCGAGCATAATGTTATTTGTACATATAACTCAGAACCTTAAACTACGTATATACGTTGTTCAACTAAGAGCCGAAACATCCGGTGTTTTTTACCTGAAGTAGTTACTGTTCAATAGAATGTGCATCCTTTTAACTTGAGACAGCAAATGTACAAGTACAAGGTCTATGTCTACCGCCTGATAAGCGTGAACTATTTCTCACAGAACATCAAAGACAATGCAATCAATAGCCCTGCTCTACCACAGAGTTCCTTTCCCCATATCACCTCTCGCGGTGGATCGTAAAGATCAGCGCATGCGGTAGTTTGGACGTGCTGAACAGTGCAGAAATGCAGGATTCGGTTTTTTCCGGAGGTCTAATTCTTTGTGCTTACTTGTCGTACACACAGTACAGACCACTGCCTCCTCCTCCCATGGGGCTGTTTTCTGTTTATTACAGAAGCCGTATAGACTGTCTAGACTGTCGCCAGAAATGGCATTCTGAGAGTGAGGACATTACCTACAATGCTAAGTAGATGTAATGTAGCGGTTAGCAGGTGCACTTTAAACAGTGCTTTATGGAAGGGACACCCTGCTGTACAAGGCTGGGGTGAATGTGGCCAGCACTGGGGACGCTGCGCTCTGTTAAACTGCTCAGTATGGTGAGCAGAAATACTTCCACTTTGAATATTTGTGCTGAGGCCCAAGATGGGGGAACGGTGCTGTACTTGTTAGACCCGGGGTTTGTAGAGGACGGAAAGGCTCTGGCCTGGTCCCTACCTGCCCACAGGTGCCTCAGTCCCGGGGAGGGTTGTGGCACGGTGCCTGTCCTGCAGAATCACATCCAGGTCGCTGGGGGTAGTTTTCTCTGTTTCCTGAGCAGAATCACATCCAGGTTGCTGAGGGTAGTTTTCTCTGTTTCCTGAGCAGAATCACATCCAGGTCGCTGGGGGTAGTTTTCTCTGTTTCCTGAGCAGAATCACATCCAGGTCGCTGGGGGTAGTTTTCTCTGTTTCCTGAGCAGAATCACATCCAGGTCGCTGAGGGTCGTTCCCCGTGAAGGAAAACCAGTAACGTGAGGGCGAGACGCTCAGTCAGGTTTGTTCTCTTGTTTCCCCCTCTCGCGGCGCAGGTGGAGCCGGCAGCGGGCTGATCCCAGAGCAGCTCCCGGTGGCGGCCGTGGCTCCAGAGCCCTCTCCTCGCCCCCGTGATGGCTGACCCAGGGTCAGTTCGGGACGGACGGCGCGGGCCCGACGGTCCGGTCGCGGCGGCCGCTCTTCCGCGACGGCGCCTCTCTCTTTTGTAAGAGACCGCTCGCGCTCCCGGGCCCAGGATGTCTCGCTAGGATTAAGCAGTACCAGCAGGGGGAGCCGTGTGCCTTACAAGGATAACCGTTTTTAAATAATACCAGCAGGGGGAGCCGTGTGCCTTACAAGGATAACCGTTTTAGATAATACCAGCAGGGGGCGCTGTGGCAGACTCCAGTCCTCCAGACGTTTGAACTTCCTGTTTTTCCGGAGAGGCTGAGCTGGTCGTCGCGGCGGCGTCTGTCCTCCGGGCGCCCGCGGGCGGTCCGCCCGCGCTCTTTCCCAGAATGACCGAGACCCCCGGCGGCAGGGACGCGGCGGCGGCGGCCCCGCCCCCGACTCCTCCCACCCCTCAGAGGAACTGCTCCGATTCGCTGGTGCGCGAGAGGCTGGGCCTGGCCGCCGACCGGGACCTGAGGGCGGCGGAGCACCGCTTCATCCGCCGCAGCGTGGTCAGCGACTCCAACGCCACCGCCCTCGAGCTGCCCAGCCGGGCGCGCCCGCGCCCCCGCGCCGCCGACCCCGCCCCCCCGGCTCCGCCCCACGGGCGGGGCTGCGAGGCCCGGGGGGACGGCGGGGGAGCGGGAGACCCCGCCGCCGCCGTCGGCGAGGAGCGGACCGCCGCGGCGCGGGACGAGCCCAAGGAGGGCCGGGAGCGGTGCTTCTCCGTCCCGCCCGGGTCGCTGACGGAGGCGGAGCCGGGGGCGGGGCCGGGGCCGGGGGCGGGGCCTGTGGAGGCGGAGCAGGCCGGAGGGCCGGAAAAGCAGGGGGGGGAGGAGGAGGAGGGAGAGAAGGAGGCGGCCAAGGTGCGGGCGGAGAAGAAGGTCCAGGAGGACATCGAGGAGGCGGAGACCAAGGCCGTGGGCACCTCCCCCGATGGGCGTTTCCTCAAATTCGACATCGAGATTGGGCGGGGCGCCTTCAAGACCGTCTACAAGGGCCTGGACACGGAGACGACTGTCGAAGTGGCCTGGTGTGAGCTTCAGGTAACCGTTGTTCTTAATGTGTGTGTGGGCGTGTGTATGTATGTGTGTGCGTATGTATGTGTGTGTTTGTGCGTGTTTCTTCACGTTCTCAGCTCAGACGTTCAGAGGCCACAGGCATTCTTGTGTCTTGTGACCAGGTCTCTGCACTAGATAAGACGTGGCTGTGGTTTTGGGTCACCGGGGTATTGAATTCTTTTTTTAACACGTGTTGCTTTTCAGTTAAATGCATACTATGCAGGATTTTTACCTTGAAAATATTATTGAAGAAGCATGCAAAGGCATATCTATAATGCGCTGGCAATCTCTGCCTTCACGCATTTTCACGGAATCCTTGCACCTCTACCTGTATTTGTTATTCTAAAATGTGTTCGGGACGTTTCTGGGCGTGGCGCTCTTTTCCGTGTGGGGAGGGGCGGGTGTGGCTACGGAGCCTGTGGTTTGGGATCAGATTTAGCGAGGAAGCCCAGAACACAGCTTAGTGAAAAGGCAAGCCGACAGGGCTCGTTCAGGAACTAGAGTTAACCTCGGAATGGCTTTCCCTCTGTGGTGCCAGCCAAGGGGATGAAAAGCGACGTGGAGTCGGCTCGTTCCCCGCTGAACCTGTAGGCAGCATTACCTGCACTGTGAGGCTAGCGACAACAAGGATTTTCCCGAGGATCTGAAATTTTCAAAATAAAAGTCCCAAGAAAATAAATCCCAACTAAAAGCGCTATTACATTCCACATAAATGGAATTATGGTATAATCAAACCTGCCTTCTTACTGCTGCTCACGGTCGCTCATTTCACGGTACTAACGCTACGTCCGGCTATCCATTAGGTGGTGTACTCGGGGTGAGTGGGCGGGGTTAAAGGACAGAGGTGGAGACTTTGATTGCAAACACAGGACCACAGCAAGGCTAAAAAATACAGCATAGCATGCCTTCAAGCACATATATATATAATAATAAAATATATAATACAAATGAAATCGCTGTTAGGACTACGATAAGGAAAGTGAAAATAGCTTTCCAGAAGGCGTGTGTGCAAACTTGTTCACGTTTCTTAAAAAAGTATGTTTAACAATTAAGTGAATATTCACAACCCTTACCGAGTGGCTCAGATGATGTAAATGCTAAAGGGCTAGGAGCGCTAACGCGGACTCGCATTCAGATACGTGCGTGTATCTCACAGAGCCTTCACAGTTCCTTTCATCTGCAGACCCTCTCTCCTTTAAAGCATTTTTCGGCTGAAAGGGCTTGTGCGCTCCACGTGTCCCTCCCCCCACCCCCATACGCACCCCCTGACAGGATTGGGCTCCGAGGCACAGTGGGCAGAGGGTCGGATTCGACACGGCGCCGTGGGGGCGGGGGCGGGCCAGATGAGGATTTACACCCAGTGGAAAATCAAGACAGGTTTTTTTTTTCTTGGGCCAATCAGGGCTGCTTTTCAAAGGCTCTTTTAGCCAATCAGAAGCCCTTTAGGAGGGTCCGTTGGCCTCAGGCTGATTTTTTTTTTTGTTTTCCTCCTCCTGTGACCGAGTGTCAGTTACCCCTGGCTCTGACCCCTGGTTTCGTGCGGGCGCGATTCGCGGGGGAGCAGGGAGAGGCGGAGAGCCGTGTGACCCTCGGGGGCCCAGGCGCGCGGCGGACGGCTCCACGGGCTCCAAGCCTCTCCGGAGACCAGGCCGCGGGGAGAGATAAAGCGTCTCTCGCGCAAGCGGCTCGCCCGAACGCCCACGGGATGGGGGGATGGGGGGGGGGGGGGGGGAATTCCACTGGCGCTTTGAAAAAAGGGTTTTCATTTGAGTCAGCGGGTTGCTCCGCTAACCTGTGAACTCTCAGCTGAGGGGGCTATCGCTTCCGAAATGACTGTCTTCAGCTGAAACTGAAGAGAATCCTCCTGAACACACGCGCACGCACACACACACACACACACACACACACACACACACACACACACGCGCGCGCACACTGCTTCTCCTTCACAAGGTTCACGGTTATGGTTTTCGTTCTTCCTAAGTTGTTTTGTGCGTTTGCCGATAGGAGAGTGTCGACAGTTAGCAGTTAGCACCCTGTTTTGAAGATGAAATGAAGTCGTGTTAATCTTTATAACCATTTACCATTTACCATTTATAAACAGAACGCCCACTGGCCGCAAGTGAACCGAAAACATCACCACCGTAAACCCATGGCTACCAGTAATAATAGTTTATGACTACTATAATTATTTTTTATAACGTATTTAGCAGATGGTCTTATCCAGAGCGACTTACGCAACTTTTTACATTTGCATCCATTTATACGGCTGGATACATACTGGACTAAATGCAGGTTAAGCTCCTTGCTCAAGGGTACAACGCCAGTGTCCTACCCGGGAATCGAACCTGTGACCTTTAGGTTACAAAGTTTGGGAGTAGGGACGGGCACGAGTGATGGATTGTTCGATTGCTCGACGGATACGTGCTTACTCAATCTTTTTTTATTTTCCCATGAAGGCTGTGTATGTACGACCATGCGTTGGAATTTGGAGCTCCATTTATTAATTTATAATACAGTCGCCTATGTAAAAAAAGAAGAAACACATTAAAACAGAGGATATTTCTTCATCTGATATGAAAAGAATAAAGCTGTGTGTTTTTTATTTTGATTCTTGTTCAGTGAACGTTGTATAAGTAGGATAATATCCGATTGACTGAGCATCATGCAGTTTGACTGCCCGGCACTGAGGGAAATTGCCCAAGGCGAATTCACTGCCTCCTTCAATCGTTACTAAAACATGCGTTTCAAAACATGCCATTTGCAAAGGAAATATTAGCCTTAAGTGCTCAAGCAAATACCCCACAGGCCACCACTTAGCAACCAACGCCTCCTTCTAGTGGAGTTTGGTTCAAGTCAAAATGGTTTCAAAGCATGTTTTTTTAAATATATCACAGATAGCTATTAACGTAACATAACATAATGATGAGAACAGGCCATTCAGCCCAACAATGCTCGCCATTTTCTAGATAGACTAGATAGTATCTAACACCGTATCAAGCCTAGTCTTGAAAATCCCCAGAGTTTCTGCCTCTACTATGTGACCTGGCAGGCTATTCCTTCCTGGATCAGTATGGTCCCCTTTCTTATATATTGGCATTATATTACCTTGTTTCCAGTTTTCAGGTATTTCTCCAGTTTCCAAGGACTGTCTAAAAATACCTGCCAGTGGTTTAAAACTGATCTCAATGAACTCTTTGATTACTCAGGACCTGCTGCCTTGTTTGTCTTTAGTTTAATTCATCCAGTACGTCTTTATCCTTTATTTCAATATCTGAGTCTGAGTACTGAATATGTCTTCCAGTCTAGCCAACTAGTCAATTATATTCAAAATGGAGGTTAAACTATAAATGTAGTCAAGCTGTAACTAGACTAGCTGCCCTCCATACAGTCATTCATGGACATCAAGCTGACACTGTTGTAAGCATGATATTGTAACTGTTGGCTCGCTTGCTCTTACAAATTTCCACTTTATCGAGTCAAACCGATGCACATTAATTCAGAATGGTGATTTACCATTTCAAGCTCTACTCCACAGTTAGGCGTATATATGGAGACATAATTCACGTCCCAGCGAATGCGAATTGAGCATTCAGCCAAGAACCGTTGTGTATTGGTTTTGTGGGCGAGTTGAAAATCAAATTCTCCGGACCGTATCTGACACTGACTGTGCTTATTGACACAATAAACTAAGCATTAAGACTTTATTGTGATGGAAAACTTGGGTGCTGACGTGTGTTATGCGTTCATGCGTGTTCTGTACAAACCAGTGGTGCTGCCCGGCCAAGATGCGCTCTAAAAATAGATTCGTCCCAATGCTTGGAATAGATTTGGAATCGAGAACATTTTGTGATCCCTCGATCCGTGAAATAATTGACAATCACCATCCCTTGTTCATGCACACCGCTGCAGAGCTAAAATAGGATTTATTTTAGTTTACCCTCTGAAGAAGTGGGTCTGGCCAGTCTGCACATTCATACGCACTGATTTATCTGTGTTTACTGTTTACCCTCTGAAGAGGTGGGTCTGGTGGGTCCACACACACACACGGATTTATCTGTGTTTACTGTTTACCGTCTGAAGAGGTGGGTCTGGTGGGTGCTGTCAGTCATGCGACCGGTGGCGGTCATGTGACCGGCTCGGCTCTCCCCCCCCCCGCCCCCCCCCACTCCGCAGGACCGTAAGCTGAGCCGGTCGGAGAGGCAGCGGTTCAAAGAGGAGGCGGGCATGCTGAAGGGGCTGCAGCACCCCAACATCGTGCGCTTCTACGACTCCTGGGAGGGCCCGTCCCGGGGCAAGAAGTGCATCGTCCTGGTGACCGAGCTCATGACGTCCGGGACTCTCAAAACGTGAGATCGCCCCGCCTCGCCCCGCCCCGCCCCTCCCCGGACAGCATCTCTCCCTTTGCGCTGTAGCGATGTGTATCCGCGTTACTATACGGCGAGTTTCGGGCCTGTCCTGCCGTGACCTCACACACCTGTTACAGGAGACATCAGTTGGACCGTCTGTCCATTCTAACTTATGGGGACCTCAACGGTTATTGGGACCTCAACAGTTGCCGACACATTCTTTGCTGCTTAACCTTGTTCATGCGTTCACGCTGCTGGGCCACCTGGTCTCACATAGTCAAACGTCAAGTCATAAAACATGCTAGCTAATCTAGGGACCATCCAGTCCATCACATTAGTGGCAAGCTCCTACGAGATACTGCCCATGTGTAACTTTACATGCTGCCTAATACATGCAACTCCATGGCACGCTTGGCCTTTTTCAGTGCGAGCAGTCTCCGGCCGATGTTAAAATATTGGGGGGCGACGCGTTTCCCCATCATCCTCCCAAACCCCGGCGGTTGGGCCCCGTCGTTGAACGCGGGGCCCCCCGGTCCTTCCCGCAGGTACCTGAAGCGCTTCAAGGTGATGAAGATCAAGGTGCTGCGCAGCTGGTGCCGGCAGATCCTGAAGGGGCTGCACTTCCTGCACACCCGGGCCCCGCCCATCATCCACCGCGACCTCAAGTGCGACAACATCTTCATCACCGGCCCCACCGGCTCCGTCAAGATCGGGGACCTGGGGCTCGCCACCCTCAAGAGCACGTCCTTCGCCAAGAGCGTCATCGGTGCGTCCTCTAACCCCGGCCCTGACCCGTAACACCCCCTACACACACACACACACACACACACACACACAATACGGACTTATGGGGACACATTGTGAGGACATACCTCATGTCCCGTGGTTTGATATGAAGACCCTAAACCAGGGATCAGCAACTCTCCCTTTGCCTGGGAGTCAGGTGTGAAGACAGTCTGGCCAATCAGTAGCACTAATTACCCAGGAGAAAAGAAAAACCAGGGCTGGATTTGGATTCGAGGGTCAGAGTTGATGACCCCTGCCCTGAACTCACTGCAGGGCACTCTATTCACTCCAGCTAACCTTAAACACATTTCTAGGAACTGCTTTCAGGCAGAACGGCCTGGTGTTTACTGTCAACACAGACAATACATTTGGCCAGATGCACACACACACACGCACACAGACCCTCGCTGTCCCTGCTAAGCGAGTAGGCGGGAGGCAGGGACGGGGTCTGGGCGAGGGGTCTGAACGGGTCTCTCCGTCGAAGGTACCCCCGAGTTCATGGCCCCGGAGATGTACGAGGAGAAGTACGACGAGTCGGTGGACGTCTACGCCTTCGGCATGTGCATGCTGGAGATGGCCACCTCCGAGTACCCGTACTCTGAGTGCCAGAACGCCGCGCAGATCTACCGCCGGGTCACCAGCGTGAGTCGCCCCTCCCGCCACCCCCCGTCCCCCCCGTCCCCCCCGTCCCGTTAAGAGCCGCTGTGCCGGTCGCCGTGCCGTTTTGGCGGACGACCTCTGTGACCCCCGCCTCCCTCCCGCGGGCGAGTGACGGCCTGCGTTTCCCCCGCTCTTCCCGCTCAGGGGGTGAAGCCCGCCAGCTTCGACAAGGTGGCCATCCCCGAGGTGAAGGAAATCATAGAGGGCTGCATCCGCCAGAACAAAGAGGAGAGGTACTGCGCTCGCTCGCGCACACACACACACACACACACACACACTCACGCATACACACACACACACACACACACACACACACTCACGCACACACACACACACACACTCACGCACACACACACACACACACACACACACACACACGCATACACACTCACACACACACGCACACTCACGCATACACACACACACACACACACATACCAACATGGGCGGGGTGGTCTGTTGCCACAAGAGGAACATGAGCACCAGGGAGAATGCCTGTCTACACTGTGAGCCTCTCCAGGCTGGAAATAGTACTGGGTGCACTGTTATCTCTCAGTGTTGTCTTTGATTGGCTGTTAATGGAAAATGGAACTTGTAGTACCCCCCTGGCTGAGCCCCGCCTCTTCCTGCCCTCATCACCATACGCCACAAACCCTGCCCCTCGCCTCCACTTCAAGCCTTTCTGCTCACTCGCACGTGCCACAGAGCCCCTCCTCCTTGCGCTCAGGCCCCTAAAACCCCGCCCCCCTCCTCCGTCCGTCCGTCCGCCCGCAGGTACGCCATTAAGGACCTGCTGAGCCACGCCTTCTTCCAGGAGGAGACGGGCGTGCGCGTGGAGCTGGCCGAGGAGGACGACGGCGAGATGGTGGACATCAAGCTGTGGCTGCGCATGGAGGACGTCAAGAAGCTGAAGGGGAAGTACAAGGACAGCGAGGCCATCGAGTTCTCCTTCCACCTGCAGCGGGACGTCCCCGAGGACGTGGCCCAGGAGATGGTGAGCCCGGGGCGGGGCGGTGTGGCTGCCCGTATGTAGTTAAGCAGGAACGCTTGGCAATTGGCACCCACCTGTGTGAGGTGCTTTGAACATGTATTCCTGTGTCATCCACAATGTAAGTGAATGTTTTCATGAGTATACGCTAAAGGTGGATCACTGAGAAAACAGAAAAAAGCATAGGTCCTAAAGCAAACCCCTGAGGTACACCCACACACCTTTAAATAGTGTACTGTGCTACTGTCTGGGGAATTTGCCGGTAGATCGTTGTGCTGGTTGGGATAGTGGATGGGCACAAATCCGCCATGTTTTGAGAAGGGCCTCGGTGATGGTGCGGTCTGTACAGCGGTGCGTCTCCGTGCGTCTGAGCAGCTTACAGCTCGTCTCAGTTCGCTCCCTCTGTGTCCCGCCGCCCTGCAGGTGGATTCTGGGTACGTGGCCGAGGGGGACCACAAGACCGTGGCCAAGGCCATAAAGGACCGCGTGTCCCTGATCCGCCACAAGAGGGAGCAGCGGCAGCAGGTCCGCCTCGAGCAGGAGAAGAGGAGGCAGGAGGAGGAGCAGCAGCGGGCTGCCCTCCCCGGACAGACGGAGCCTGGGGACCCCGAGGTGGAGCGGCAGAGGGGCATGTCCCTGAGCTGTACGTGAAGAGGAGGGACTACGGCAGGGGAAGGGGGCGTGTCGCTGCTCTGTGCGATGGGGGAGGGGCTGATGTGTTTTTCCTCTTCCCCTCTAGCGCACGGCGCGGTGGACAGCGGGCAAGGGATGTCTGTTCTTTCCGAGAACCCCGGTCAGGCTCCACCCTCCAGCCAAAGCTCTTACTCTCCTAACACCTCCCAACACATGCAGGCCCCGCCTACTCAGCAGAGCCAGGCTCCGCCTTCTCAACACATCCAGGCCCCGCCTACTCAGCAGAGCCAGGCTCCGCCTTCTCAACACATCCAGGCCCTGCCTACTCAGCAGAGCCAGACTCCACCTTCTCAACACAGCCAAGCCCCGCCTACTCAGCAGAGCCAGGCTCCACCTTCTCAACACAGCCAAGCCCCGCCTACTCAGCAGAGCCAGGCCCCGCCTACTCCACACAGCCCAGCCCCGCCTACTCAACACAGCCAAGCTCCATCTCAACAGGTACACAGTGAGTGACTCATCAGGGGCCAAACTATAAACTCATGCACGGACACACGCTCCCATACATACACACACACACACACACACAAGCACGGCCATGCAGTCACACACATAGCGTACACAGCCAAGTGTCAAGTGTTTCTGAAGTGTCCAGCGAAAGATGCACAGAATGATGAGTTCAGAGTAAACTGGAGTTCCTGTTCCTGATGCAGGCCTGTCCGAGCGTTACCCAGGCTGGGGAGCCCGCGCCGTCCTCTGCCGCAGACAGGTAGGACCGAACCAAAAAAAAATTATCATACCCATTCCTTAATGACCACGCATTTGTGAAAATCAACATGGCACGTTAAAGAAAACAGACCATCGAGACCAATCAAGGCAAATCCCTACTAGACCTTAGGGGAACGTGTGTGTCTGTGTGTGTGTCTCAGTGCGTCCCAGCGTTCCGAGGCGTCGTCGTCTTTGAGTGACGGGACGGAGGGGGCGTCGGCCGTGGGGCAGCCCGTCAGGAGGCCGCGGTCCCGCTCCGTACGCAGTCGCTCTCTCTTCGAGAAGACCAAGGCCAAGCTCAACGTCCTGAACGTGAGAGTCCACCAGGGGGCAGTGTGTGTGTGCGTGTGTGTGTAAGAGTCCACCAGGGGGCAGTGTGTGTGTGTGTCTGTTTGTTTATGTGTGAGTGTTTGTCTAAGAGTCCCCCAGGGGACAGTGTGTATTTGAGTTCACCACAGGGTACTGTGTGACAGGGCAGTGTGTGCACGCACGCGTGTGTGTGTGTTTGTGTGTTTAAAAGGCTACCACAGGGCAGTGTGTGAGATAAAGGCTCTCTGAATTATTACAGATCTCCCACTTGGGCGACAGGGTCGCTGAATGCCAGCTAGAGACACACAACTGGAAAATGGTGACATTTAAGTTTGATCTGGATGGCGACAACCCAGAGGAGATAGCACAGATCATGGTAATTTCTCCCCTCTAACACCATCTTCTGAATCGCTGCCATGACTACAGACTGTCTTACGCCTTTCAGCCTCAGAAAGCTGCCACTCTTTGGGTCACGGTTGGTTACAGAGAGGGGTCAGGGGTCAAGGGGGCGGGGTCCAGTCTTATTTATTCTCTAAAATCCAACTAAGGGTACTGTGATGTCACATTCTGGGCAGGAGTGGTGCACTGTGGGTAACTGAGTGACGGGGAGGTCTCGTGACTACAGGTGGAGAGCGCCTTCATCCTGGAGAGCGAGCGGGAGTCGTTCGTCGAGCAGGTGCGCGAGGTCATCCAGATGGCCAACAAGAGAGGCCTGAAGCGGGAGGGCACGGCGGACGGCGGCGGTCAGGTGCGTTCACCGCCAAAGCGCCGCGCGAGGCTAACCCCGGAGCCGAACGTACTCTGACAAGATCACCTGGCATCGCTCTCAATCGTTTATTTTGGAAACACCCTCATAGCAACAATTAGCGAGTCCTCCTTAACAAAACGACGTGGAACGAGGGAATATAGTTTTCAAATCGGAGAGGGAGGTTTACGCGTCGGATCATTTATCTGACCGGCCCCGTCCTTCCTGTCGCTCCAGCGGCTAGCCTCGCGTCGCCAGCTATCCCAGCATGCCTTGCGGGTGCAAAAAAAAAAGAGAGAAAAATCTGCTCGCATCGAAACGAACGGAGGCGATCGCAAAGTTCTCCTCTTGTCGGAGGACGTGCGGCTTCAGGCCAAGAGCCACGCCCGCCTTTCGCTCACCCTGAAAATTCCTCGACAGGTGGGGAGCCGCGGTGAGCAGGACACACCTGCGACCCCTGGCCCTCGTCAGACAGGTGAGACAAGCCATTTCAGAATGCTCGTTCAGCAAAATAAATATATAACTCTAATCACGTCAGGGCCCTCAAGCAGAACGGTTGATAATAAACTGTTTTTCTCTGAAGTCAGTCCACATGCTTAGAGGCTTTACTTGTGGCAATTAAAGGATTAATTGAGCTTATTGATATTCCACAAAAGCGCTGACTGTTTAACAGAAGATTTAAGCAGAGGGCAAAGCAACACGTTTTAGTGCTGGGGGGGGGGGGTAGTAAATCTGCAGGCCCTGTTGATTACAGATCTGTGGGGCAGCCTTGATCAGTTCTGGGACGCCATAGTTTTGGTACTGAATCCCCCCCCCCCATTTCCCCCCCAGGTGTGGCGTGCGTGGCGGAGGACGTGGCCACCCAGGTGGTGCACTCCGCCGGCCGCCGGTTCATCGTCAGCCCGGTGCCCGAGTCGCGCCTCAGGAGCCCCTGCTACGGCCTTCCCGCCAAAATCGCAGGTACGCCGCCGCCGCCCGCGGACCGGAGACGCCATTAGCGACCCGTTTCCCGTCTTTATAAACGCATCATTAATGTCACCCTGCTTCTTCTCCCGCACCGTTAACATTCCGGAGGGGAAAAAAGGAAATGGAGTATGACTGAGAGTGTTCCGGAAACGTCACCCACCCAACCTGACCCTTCCCAACACCGGAAATCCTCAGCTGTTTAACCTCTAATGTGTGTCATGTACGTTTTAAATGAAATTCAAAATCAGTGCGCAGCTTCTGTAGTGCGTGGTCACCAGAACAGCAAATAATTGCAAAATAAAATAAATAAATAAATAAATAAATAAATCAAAGTAGTAGTCCATACCTGTGCTGAAGGTGCAAAATGGTGTCTGTTGCTGTGGTGTCTCACTGACTGAGCCTTGGTGCTGAGTTCTGTTTCTGTCGCTGAGCACGAGTCCACTGTACAGAAATAAAAAGGGTAATTATGCAGGGAAATGGAGTGTACCAGTTTGTAGTCCTAAAACACGGAAGTAAGTTCGCATTTTTGAGCCATGGGTTCCCTCGGCAGATTTCCAATGCTTTTTCCCATAGCGATTTCGTTTTCTGCCGAAAATAATGTTTGTGGTGAATGTAAGCCTATGAGAGTTTAACGTTTTGTTCTACGAGATGAATTACACCCAGTAATATCTCAACCGTGGATTTCGAAGCTGTAATGTGATTTTAAAAAGTTGTTAACAAGCTGCTATAATGTTTATTAGCCATAAATTTGCTGTGCCCTGATAACCAAATCCAAATACCAAATGTTGTATTGCTCATCTAATGTATCATAACGGTAATCTATTCAACACTGAAATCTGATAACAGTCTACTTCCTGTTTTGTTAGAATTCTTAAACTCGTATTGGGGAAAAAAAAATCATCCTCTTCCGTACACAAACATCACAGTACAGTAGTTTCACCACCTGAAGCATCTTTGTAACTTCATTTAAAAGCAAACATTTTATTTTTCCAGCATCACGTCTCCTCATGTCATGGGAATCTTTGCTAGCTCAATGCTAACTATACCACGGCCTGCTAAGCCAAGCCAGACTTTGGTAATAACACGCTAGCTATTGATTACGTTGTACACCTGTTAGCTAGCTAGATACATATTAGTAAACATTACAAGTTAGCACACGCAAACAAAATGATCAAAGTTGGCTAATATGTACATACACTTAAGTAAAATCATAACGAGGTGCTAACCTGGTATCAAATAAAGTACATTGATAAGCAAGTAATGTTATCTCGACAGTTGGCAAACTTTTTGGCAACACAAACACATTACCGGTAACCAGCTTCTGTATTAGCTGGCTAGCTAGCTACCTGATGGCCCATATGCCAGCATATGGAAATATAATTAACACAAGGCCAGCATTGTTAGGTATAGTTTACAAGCTTGCTGAACTTAAATACAGCAGTTAAATTAATAGCTATATGAAGTCAAATTAATATGGAACATACATTAAATATATGTGCGATATTATTTTATAATAAATACCGTGAATACTTTAAGTAGGCCTACCTGCCAAGATGACTTGGTGACGAAAGCTTTGCGCTCGTGAGGGAGCCACGCTCCGTGGAGACGCAACGCGTTTCCCTCGTGCCTCAGCTAATCTTAATCGTAATTAATGAGATATCAGAGGAGGGGTTTTCCCCACCAGGGTGCAAAGCAATTTTGAATTTTAAATGAAATTTTAAAAGTAACCTCTTACTTTCCCTCAACATATAAAGTAACGTCTCATATACGAAAATGATATTCCATAGGGAGAACGTTCTGTTTGGAACGTTCCTTCTATTGAAAATTTTATGATTCCGATTTGCTGGGGTTTTGCAGTCTTAGGGGTGCAACCGTGGGCTCTATTCGGTTTGCAGTGGGGTCACTCCTGCTATGACATGAAGTGTGACATTGGTCATAGTAGTAAGGCAGCTGCAGGAGAGAGCAGCATTGTATTCAAGATATTTAAAAAAAAAAATCTTTAAAGCATGTGCTGTGGGAGTGGGATGGGTGTCATAGTGCATATCCTGTCCTCTTGCGCACTATAGGCGTGGAAGGTCAGAGGTCACATTGCTGACCTGTGATTTCTGTTTCCCAGCAGCCCCAATGATGTCATCACACCTGTCTGACTCTGCTCCCTCCATCAGTCTGCAGTTCAGTGAGGAGGCGAAGCCTGGCACCACGCCCCTTGGGGGTACTGTCTCCCCCCCTCCCTTACCACAGGCGCAGGCCCCAGAGGAGCACCCTCCTCCTCCTGCCTCTCACCCTCTCCCAGAGTCCTCCACTCCACCTGCTAATGTGGTGGAGGGAGGAGCTCCTGCAGCTGAGCCTTCCTCTGCCCCATCTGAAGCTCCGCCTTTACTTCCTGACTGCCAGCCTGATCCTGCCACGCCCCACAGTGTCACAGGCACAGCCTCGTCTGTGACTCCGCCCCCCGGCCCCAGCAGCGTGGGGGGCGGGACCGGCTCAGACTCCTCCCAGCCCCCGTCGTCAGTGGCCAACGCGTCTGCCACGGCGACGCAGGTACCCGCCCCCTCTCAGGGCGGGGAGGGGGAGGGTGACCAGCAAGGCAGAGTACCAGGCAGGGATGACATTCAGTCCCTGGAAAAGAAGCTCCGTTCTCTGTTCAGCGATTCGGGCCCCGCCCCGTCCGACACTGCCGGTGGCTCCGCCCCCACCTCCTCAAACCGCACCCCCCCGCTCCCCACCGCTTTATCTCTGAGCTCCTCCAGTGCAACCCCCTCCTCCACCCCGGAGCAGGCCACGCCCACTGGCCAACCCCCCACCATGGCTACCCAAGCCCCGGTGAGTGACAGACACAAATCTCATCCAATCAAACACATCACAATGGAATGAGAGGCTGTAATGTTGACGCCACTGCTATGTAGTGTATTGTAATGTCATTACATAGCAATGTGATTAAAGCTCAGCAAATGCAAGGTAACTAGCTACAAATGGAAGCTATGCTGTCATGTTACTCTGAATGGTTGATTATTCCATATATAATTATATAGCCAGCCAATGAATATAAATTGAAGTCATTAATGTCTTCCAGGCCTCTGTGACCACTGTGCCCTCCGGTGGACAGACAGGTGAGTGGTAGCAACGCTACGGATTTATGCCTGATACAATGTTGAACGTGGGTTTACTGAAGGTGCGCAGTATTAAAAAGGAAGTACGGGACACACGGATTTCTCAAGGTCAAAAGGACGAACGACTCGCCTCACTAACTTTGTAGCGTGTTTATAAAAATGTCCTTGTGGTTTGGGTCATGTTGGCAAAACAGGATTGAAAAACTAAGATTAGCAGGCACAAGCGCGCAATCAGAAGCCGCGATCGGCGATAGCTAGACCTTTCGGTGCAGTGACTCATGATGCATGTATCTCTGAGACTTCAGGCCATCGAAGCAGTTCTGAGTCCAAAGAGGGTGGTAATAAAGATGCATTGTTATTGCAAAGAGATGTGAAATGGACACATTTTCTTCAGACAGAAGGCGCCAAAGGGGAATTAAATTTGTGATGTTTTCTTTGAAGACTGAATAACATAGATTTGTATGCGGTAGCGTGCTTTAGCCCAGGAGAGCTATGTCGGCACATATCCCTTAGCTGCTCATGCGCAGTGAGAGGGATGCCGATAAGCAGGAGACCTAACACTCTCTATTTTTTAATATCTTCCACTTCGTGGTATTTGTGGTTATTAGCATTCTCTCTGACGAGAGGGTCTAATTGATCTTTCATGCTTTTAAAAATGTCCTTGTGGTTTGGGTTATGTTGGCAAAACAGGATCTGAAAACTAAGATTAGTGGGCATAAGGCAAATCAGGCAATGGTAAACACCATTTAGTCATGTTTAATGTCACATATTTCTTTGATATTTCTTCTGAGTTCGTTGTTACTTTTGGTGATTGGTTTGGTGAATGTGTTGGTTGCCTGACAAATCAGTTGAATTGTATCTTATTTTTTGAGCAAGAGTATGTTGTCAAGGAACTTCCCAGGTGTGGCCAATTATTAATTACACTATGAGGTAGAAGCTTGATTGCTTTGCACCTGTGGGGAATTAGGCAGTTAGTACCGTTTCGTGTTTCGTACAGTATGAATTGACCGGGTTGAAACTATCGGTGTGCTGGCCAATCATACTTTTTTAAAATAATTGGATTGTTATCTGATTTAAGGTCAGTGTGGTCATTATGTTACACCATTAACTCTCAGCGCGTGATGTTTCAGAGCTGCCTCTGGCTACGGAGGGAGAACTGGGAGCGCCCCCTGCTGGTGCGGTCAGACTGGGACGCTTTCAGGTGAGGTCTCAGCTGATCTGAGAACAGCAGAGAGGGGCCTAGGTGGGACAGTCAATGTGGGTGTTCATTGTACCCTGAGGGTCCTGGAGTCAGTCTGTTTTAAACTGTGCGTCTATACTGGAGACTGTATTTTAGACTGTGTACTGTTAGGGTGCTGGAGTCTGTGTTTTAGACTGTGTACTGTTAGGGTGCTGGAGTCTGTGTTTTAGACTGTGCTCTGTTAGGGTGCTGGAGTCTGTGTTTTAGACTGTGCTCTGTTAGGGTGTTGGAGTCTGTGTTTTAGACTCTGTGTTGTTAGGGTTACTGACACTCTCCTGGCCACCTACAGGTATCCTTGGCAACGGAAGAGCACCCAAGCCACAGCCATCCCACTACCACTGACTTCGCCTCTTCCTCCCCGGACTCCTCCTCCCTGTGCAGCGACTCTTCCTCTTCCCGCACGCCCTCCTCTTCCTCCTCCACGGGCTCCAGCCCCGAGAACACGCTGCACGCCTCCTCGGCCCCGCCCAGGCCTCCCTCCCTCCTCCTCGCCGCCCCGACCCCCGCCGTCGCCAACGGCGACGCCCGGGTGGGCCGCTTCTCCGTCAGCCGGGCCCGGGACTCCGCCCCCGGCCTCGCCCTCCCCCACACCAGCGGGGCCGTGCCCATCCCCAGCCGTTCCCCCGGCAACGTCAGCAGCGACTGCGACTCCGGGTGCGAGGACGAAGGTTTCAGGAGGCAGGTCGACCACCTGTGGGAAAAGTACGTCCCCCCCCTCTCTTCCGCCGCTTAAATACCCAACTGTGCGAGCTGCCTGGGCTCTGATTGGCTGCTGGCTGTTAAGACGTGCTCTGATTGGCCCCCTGCAGGCACTTGCGGGAGATCCAGGCCCTGCACGCCCGGCAGAAGGAGGAGATCGAAGCCCTGTTCGTCCGGCTGGGCAGGACCCCGCCCACTCTCTCCTCCTCCCCCCTGGGGTCCGTGGTCGGCCACAGGAGGAGGCCACCAAAGAGCAAGGGCGGCAAGCTGAACCGCAAGAGCCCCCTGCAGGCGGACCCCGGTACTGCGACCGGCCGCCGCGTCCATATCCGAGGAAATATCTGACCATTTAAAGCGCGATGCCTGCCATTTTCCTGTCTGCTTGTCGTACACCGCGACATCACTTCCTGTATGCTGATTACACTTCTTATAAAAATCATGTTTCTCTCCCTGGCTTTGGAATGATAATGATAACTCTCAATAAAGTAATGAACTACATGAAATAATAAACTACACCAGTAGGCATCATTAGGGTTTTTCAAAAATGAAATTATGTGTCTCTAGTTTTAATTGCAGTGTTATTGTGGTTTATAACATATGATGTTGCACAGTTCCAGTCCTGCCTGTGTTGATTGCGCTCGGTGGCTGACTGTGATGTTTGCCTGTGCTCAGTTTCAGCACAGGGCCCCCACTCGGGGGGACCCCTGGACCTGCCCCACCCCTCTACAGAGGGCCTGTGTGCTACTGCAGCCAGCCTGCCAGCTACTGGGACTGGTGAGCCCCCCTCCCCCTTCCCCCAAAACCCACCTCATTCTCTCATCCATTCATCCGCTCACCCGCAAATTCTCTCACCTGCTCATCGTTCGCGCGGATCGTCCCCGAGTTCGTCTGGGGTCGAAGGTCGAAGGTGATGTCACTCAGCAGGATCTCGGGACAGACCAAACTCCCCCCCCCCCAAATAATTTTTACCCACGCTTAACGAATGTTTTTAGGAACCAATTTTTTCTTTCATTGAAGGCAGTACATCTGTGTCCCTTTGTGATATAAATGTTCCAGTCCTCTCTCTCTCTCCTCTCTCTCTCCCTTTCCCTCTCCCTCTCCCTCTCAGTGTCGAGCTCTGCCAGTACAGCGAGCGACGCAGCCCAGAACCAGAACCAGAACCTGAACCAGAACCGCTCCAGAACGGGAACCTTTACCGACGACCTGCATCAGCTGGTGGACAACTGGGCCCGGGACGCCATCAGCCAATCCCAGAGCAGGGGGCGGGGCTCCCGGCAGCCGAGCGCGCACGGCCACGCCCGCGACGTAAGAGCGCCCGTCCGGGAATGACACCCTCTTCCTGTCTGCTGCCGGGGGACGAGGGCAGACGTGGGTCAAATGCATATTCCCGAAATATTTACACTCTTCAGAGCGGTGGTTCCCGCCCCTGTTCCTGGAGATCTACCGTCCTGTTGGTTTTCACTCCAACCCTAATTTCGGCACACCTGATTCTACTGATTAGCAGCTCAGTGCAGATCTCTGGCTGTTGAGTGAGGTGTGGCTTTGTTAGGGTTGGAGTGAAAACCTACAGGACGGTAGATCTCTAGGAACAGGGTTGGGAACCGCTGCTTTAGATACTGCAGGGGGTTTGGGGTACAGGTATGGGAGTATAGGACATGGGGTCGTGTGGGAGTGGCTACAGGGATTTTAGGGAGTTTGCAGTAGAGTGGATTAGGGGTACACTAAGTTTGGGGTAGACTGGATAATGCAGGGTCCCTCTCATGTCTGGTTGCAGGTCTCTGCTTTGGCCAGCGGGGGGCACAAGTTCTCAGCCCCTGGGCAGCTGTCCTCAAGTAAGGGAGCCTCCCACGGTGGCCACGCCCCCTCCACGTCGTTCGGGGCCCGCGGGGGGTCCCTGTGCCCCCCCGCCGCGCCGTACGGGTACCACTCCACCCCCTACGCCGCCCAGTGGACCGGACACGCCCACGCCGGCCCGCTGGCCCCGCCCTCGAACGCCAGCCCCCTGCCGGGCCTCAGCGCCAACCCTCCGCACAAGCCCCCCGGCAACCAGGGACCCAACCTTCGGCCCACGTAGCAACAGGCCCCGCCCCTCTCCACTGCCCGCGCTCCACAGGGACTGGACTCAGAAAGCACACACACTGACTATTTACACAATAAAACATATTTATATATTAAATATATTTTATAGTTGTGACAACACTTATGAAAATGCCTGAATGCAGAAAGAATGTTCTGTACAGACGTGTATTTACCCATCATTTTATGATGTGGAAATGCTGGTAAATTAATGTTGACGGACATCATTCGTTAAATAATGGAACTTGATAAACGGAACTTGATGTACTTTAACTGTAATTTCTATGGTAAGCTCTATTTCTTTATTCCCGGATGGACTGAATACAGTTCTGTGTTTTTCTATTTGTTTATCTATTTGAATGTTAGTTTCACATCATTTTTTTTTTTTTTTTACCTAAGCCTGTCAGCAAAATTATTCATCAAAATCAACTTGTGCTTGTTGATTTCAAGTTCATCTTCCATTTTTTTTATTGACCTCAATTTGCAAGTCTAATTTGCAAGTCTTTGAGTCCTGGAGACCCGCAGCAAAATTTTAAATATATGTTTATATTTTAAATAAATATTGAACAAATCCATATTGAATAAATGACATTGTAGCCTTTCAGATTAAATAAACCTTTTCTGGGGTACACACACTTGGTAATACTGTGATCATTTTTAACTGCGTATTATATGACGTGTATATCTGTAATTTAATTACATCAACCCTTGTAACAGGCCCAATGATGTTCGTGTACAAAGACACTTTGTGGACTCTTTACGCTACAAATCACAATTTGCGAGCCTGAACAGCATGGTCTTGCAGTGCATTAAAATTTCCACCAGATGGTGCTGTGTTTTTTCATGACCATTCATGGCTTTCTAACGAAGAACACAGCACCACCTTGTGGACTCTTTTTCACTACAAATCACATTTGCGAGCCTAAACAGCATGGTCTTGCAGTGCAAAAAGTGTCCACCAGATGGTGCTGTGTTTTTTCATGACCATTCATGGCTTTCTAACGAAGAAAACAGCACCACCTTGTGGAAATTCTTGTGCACTACAGGACCATCCGGTCTCGGCTTGAAAATACGATTTAAAGTGCCTTGAAGACGTTTTCTTGCACATGCGGTGCACATAATGCAAACAACCACACAGGAACGGAATATAACATTTATTATACTGCTTGGACTGTGTTTAAATTGCATAATTTTTCGAAAATAATTTTCTGCTAGTGCATTAATGCAACCTGTAGGCTTGGAGTATATCGGGGCCGTGTGTTATGACACCACTGCAGACATGGCGTTAACGTGCCACCGCAGGCGGACTCACACTCTGCATCTCACTTCCTGGCTGTTATTTCAGGGTTTGAAAAGGCACAAAGGACAAAGCTTCAGGGGTCCTGACCGAGGGTCCCGGGATGGACGGGGTTTCCGGAGAGCCCGGCGGCCTCAGAATTCGGTGTTGAACGGGTAATCCTTGTGCTTCACAGAGCTGGGGGGACGAGAACAAGGCACAGAGGGACAATGTTACACACACACACACACAGACATACACAGACATACACAGACATACACAGACACACACACACACACACACACACACACACACACACACACACACACACACACACACACACATACACAGATACACAGACACAGACACAGACACACACACACACACACACAGACACACACACACACACACACACACACACACACACACACACACACAAAGATGCACACACAGACACACAGACACACAGACACACACATGCACAAACACACACAGGCACACTGAAAATACGCTGAAATACAGTATTTTAACAATTAACTGCAACACTTCACAACATGCAGCCAAATATATTAACCATTGCCACTTTCAGATACTGAATTTTGTTTGATAAAAAGACACTGCTGTACAATATATTTGTCATTATATCGTTCTGTACGAGGGCCGTGTGGGACTGGACTGGGGTGGGGGGGGGGGGCTGCGGGACTGGACTGGGAGGGGGGAAATGAAGGACAGCATGCGTATGCGTGCCGTCTTCTAAAACAGGTGGAGGACGTTAGCAGGTTTTCTGAAACTGACCGGCGGTTCGAGGGGACAGAAGGAAAAAGGCTCGTTTCGAAAGGCGGACCCACCTGGCAAACGGACAGCATCTCCAGCCTCTGTCCAGAGCCAGCATGGCCTTCATGTCCTCCTCGCTCAGCTCAAAGTCAAAGACCTGGGGAAGGGCAGGACGCCCGCGCGCGACAGAGAAACCCGCGCTCTGAGTCCACACACAAGCCCCGAGGCGCGCACACACACACACACACACACACACACACACTCCGAGTACAGCTCCACACGCTCAGAACTGAGATACGGAAAAGCTTTGGACCCCCTGCCATGCATAAACAACTCTCTCTCCCACCGCCATATTGGTTTAATCTCGGTTCAATTACTCAACTCAATGTTCTGCTTTGTTGTTGTGTTAAATCAATGTCCATTTTTGTTGTTAGATAGATAGAGTATCTATCTATCTATCTATCTATCTATCTATCTATCCATCCATCTATCTCTCTGTCTATCTATATACAAACATGGGAAAAATACAACACCAAACTCAGAACGCCAATGACCGAGAAATGCATTATATGCAGCCCTAACAATTTAAAAAGTGTGTGTTTGTGCGCAGTACACAGTAAATGATTTGTCACAGTACACTACAGAAAAGGACTTAGCAGTAGCTGTCTGAGAAACTGACCTATTTAAAAGTCCTTAAATTATTATTCCTAAAAAAATTAATATAAATTCTTTCCGTCAAGAATTTGTTTATGACATAACGTGCCATCAGGTTAAACTGTCCCTCGTTAGACATTAAGTGTTTCTAATTTCAACCGGTTAAATTGGATATACTTCCAGGATTGCAGCTACGGTTGCCCTCTAAAATGGCCTCCAAAATGGCCTCCAAAATGGCCTCCAAAATGGCCTCTAAAATGGCCTCTAAAATGGCATCGCTCCTGGGAGCTCAGTGGAAGGTTACCTGGAAATTCTCCCGGATGCGCTGGGGCGTGACCGATTTGGGAATGACGATCACCTTCCTCTGGACGTGGAAGCGGATCAAGACCTGGTCGGGCCCCCGGAGAGAAAATAAAAATTTAAAAAAAAAAAATCAACGAATCATTCAGTGCGTGCCCGCAATGGGTCATACTGCAGGAGAGATCACATGACCATAGAGTAATTGAGCGGACGCTCTTAGAGTGAAAGGTCCCAAGAGCTCCGTTAGTTCGAACCTGCGCAGGTGTCTTCTGGTGTTTCTCAGCGATGGCTCTGATTTGGGGGTCTTCCAGGAGGGAGGGCTCACCGGCTTCGGCCCTGGAGAAAGAGAAAGAGGCGACCGCTGGTCCCCCCCCTGTACAAAGTCTAATGCGTACCCCCCCTCCACCCCCCCGTACTGAGCGTGTGTGTGTGTGTGTGTGTGTGTGTGTGTGTGTGTGTATGTGTGTGTGTGTGTGTGTGTGTGAGTGAGCGCTCTCACCAGGGCCGGTCCGGGGAGCCCAGGGGGCTGTACGCAGTCACACTGATGCCCTTGGAGGCACAGTAGCTGATGAGTTTCTCCTGGGTCAGGTACGGGTGGCACTCGACCTGCAGGGAGGGTGTGGTGAGCTCTGGAGCTTTCACCCTCTTCTCTCTCTCCCTCTCTTTCTCTCTCCCTCTTACTCTCACCGACTCTCTCTCCCTCTCCCTCTCACTCTCTCTCTTACTCTAACACACTCTCTCTCTCTCTTTCCCTCTTACTCTCACCCACTCTCTCCCTCTCTCTCTCTTACTCTCACCCACTCTCTCTCTCTCTCTCCCTCTTTGCAATGGTATGAAGTTCACTGCTTATTTATTTGTCTCTGCAACTATATTTTGTGTGATGTTCAAATAAATAAAATCAAAATCAAAATCTCTCTCTCACGCCCCCTGTCTCGCTCTCTCTCTCACTCTCACACACTCATTTCAATTCAAGTTGCTTTAATTGGCATGAAATACAAATGTAATTATTGCCAAAGCATACAATCACTCCCTCCCTCTCACATACACGCACACACCTGAACTGCCCAACCCTGTTCCTGGAGATCTACCGTAGGTTTTCATTCCAGCCCTAACAAAGCCACACCTCATTCAGCAGCTAGAGATCTCACTGAGCTGCTAATTAGTAGAATCAGGTGCACCAAATTAGGATTGAAATGAAAACCTGCTGGATGGTAGACAGGGTTGTATTCCTGAAAAACACACACAAAGACATTACACAAACACAGATGCTAATCACACACACACACACAGACACACACACACACACTGTACGTGAATAATCAGAGTACAGAATTCAAAGTACCTGATTGGTGGCTGGTTTGTATTTGAGGCCTGGCTTGTTGAGCAGAGCCTCCATCTGCTGGCGGTTGAAGTTGGAGATCCCGATGGCTCTGACCAGCCCGGCGTCCACCAGCTCCTCCATCCCCTCGGAAAAGCAAACTACGCGGTCAGCACAGACGGACCCCCGCAGACCCCTTCCCCCGAGTCACAGACACCGTTTCAGCCCGAGTCCTGGGCCCTGTTTCACAAAGCGGGGTTACTGAGGTAGCTGGATACGTGCACTGAGTAAAACCCGGAACTGGCCCAAATATGGAACATGGACTGAAGTAAAAAAAAAAAAAAAAAAAAAAAAAAAAAAAAAAAAAAAAAAGCTGTTCTGGGTTTTACTCAGTGCAGTCATCCAGCCAACTCAGTAATCCTGCTTCATGAAATACCCCCCTGATCTTTGGGTAACACCGCCATGACGACCCGTCGACTCCTTTGCCGGCCCCGTGGTTCCGTTCCTTTTCTTTATTTTTCCCCCACTCACCTCCCAGGTGTCCAGGAAGCTGGTGTCGTCCGCCACGACTGACCCATCGCTGTCCAGGGGCATGAGGTCCGTGCCAGCCTGCAACAGAACAGCGGCACCAGCACTGAGGGCTGACATCGCCCGCCCGTCTTCGCTGGTTTGGGAAGTACGAACGTCCGGAACTCAATTTCACGACCCGAGAGAGAGGAGAGAAGGTTTAGCTAATTTGTCCAAATTAAATCAACCTCTCTGGAATGGGTTAACAGACTTTATTTATAAAAACACGTGGGAGGGTAGTTTCGTTTTTTTGCGTGCCATTTTGCGTAGTATGGAAAATGAAACTGCACAGAAAACAGACTACATACCCCACAATGCATTTCATCTCAAGGCCTGGCTCCAGGCGCAGTTGTCTCACCTTGAAGCCCATTGGCCAGTGAATCAGGTACAGGTCCAGGTAATCCAGCTTAAGGTCGGTCAGGGTCTTCTGGCATGCAGCTTTCACCATAGACCGGTCGTGAAAAGTGCACCACAGCTGTGGAGAGAGACTTCAGTCAGGATGGCTTTTAGTTGAGCTATCTTTCACTCATATCAGGGTAGCCAATCACAGCCCTCAGATTCTCAGGCCTCCAGCCTCAGCGGGGCGATGTCCGAACCTTGCTGACCACGAACAGGTCCTCCCGGGCGACCACGCCGTCCTGGATCATGGCCCGCACGCCGTCGCCCACCTCCGGCTCGTTCTGGTAGACCAAGGCGCCGTCGATGTGCCGGTAGCCCGCCGCGATGGCCGCCTTCACCGCCTCCGCCACCTTCCCGGGAGGGGACTGGCGGACAGAGAGGATGATGGGAGAAAGGGTAAGGGAACGCACCTAAAACAGGGCCCTGAGGTTTCCTACGACAGCAGCAGTTAGAATAATTACAGAAGTAAACAAGGGGTTCGACAAACCTCCCCGCGGAGGGAGCGGTTCGGTTGGCGGGATGGTCTGGGCCCTTGCCTCATTATGCAAGGCTCACGGTTTAACTGCACCAGTTAACGGGCAGAACGGGCATTTGGCATGCGCAAAAAGCCTGCGCAGCGCGAAACTAATAACGCGACCAACGATTGGTCGTGGTATTTGTTTTGCGCCAATCGCTGGTCGTGTTATTAGTTTTGCGTGTCCTAAAAAGGTTTCGCTCGAGCCAGTCTTCGTAAACCAGGTCCCAAGAGCACTAAGCAATGACTGTCATAAGCAACAGGGAGGCCAAGATCAAACCAGCTGTTCGCTCAGGGGCACGCACACAAACGCACTATATTCAATGTTCATCGTGGCATGCGGTGAGAGAGAAATGAGTTCAGTCACACTTGCAGTGCACAGCCTGGCCTCGTAGACTGAAAGACGGCATTGTTCAACTCTAAGCCTAGTTTTACAGTCCACAGCTGCTAAGCGTCATTCAATTAACGCAGCGATATTACTCTTGAAAAGCGCACAAAGCGCTTCCGGTCACATTACAGTTTTTTTTTTTTTTTTTGCTAAGACACATTTAATGAAACAATTCCCCTTTTTCTCAGAACTATTAACGCAATCCCAAAACTACACATCAATCAGCACAAACCTCAAACATCCATGCCAAACTCAAATTATCTTCTCAAAAACATATACTCCTCCATCAAAATTAAACTTTGCCTTCAAATGGCACACACAAGCCATCGAAAACACAGACAATGTAGATTACCCATAACACACCAGTGAGATAAATTCAAAGCACTACTGCAAAAACCTTTCATAGCAGTGTGTAAGGA
Source organism: Anguilla pacifica (assembly GCA_039654925.1). NCBI lineage: Eukaryota > Metazoa > Chordata > Actinopteri > Anguilliformes > Anguillidae > Anguilla > Anguilla pacifica. The sequence continues at coordinate 434,893 of CM077302.1, read as the reverse complement.
GTTATTTTCTCCTGGCTATTCTACTTATTTTATGGTTTTCAGATTTTGATCTTTGCAATGTTACACTACTAACAAATGAGGGAGTGTGCAAATTTCCAAATATTTTATCTGTAGTACTGAAAAGTGATGCTGAGTGAAAAGTACTGTACAGCAACCACAACACAGTTGAAGGAACAAAAAAACATAGTATTTTCAAAGGAGAGTAGCATTCATAAAAGGAACTCAGTATATGCAGCACTATAACCAAAAACAGCAATAAAATCTAAAGAACATATAGTCTGTAAATACACTTCAACATTACATAGACAGCATATCCTCTCACAGTAGTACAGCAGATACAATATGTAACATTACAGTAAATTATAGTACCTGCTTTCTTGTCTGAAAGTATGGACAATGGATACCACTGTTAAACGATTCAAGTTTGGCTGAACTCTCTCTCCAGCTTCTCTCATCATCATATCATGCACCAGCACATGGTCAATCAAGGTGGCACGTATTTCGTCTGGGACAAATTGCCTCCTGCCTCTTCCTCTCCTTTGTCTTCCTGATCTTTGGACAGCTTGTCCATTTTGAGGATCCATTGTTCAAAAGCACACAGACGCAAACTGTGGCCCTGTTTACTGATCCAGAGATTGTGACCGGTGTGTAAACTATTTTGCTGCCAAATGTTTCCACCTAGAGAAAGGTGTGTTACCTGAGTTTAGGTTGTGATGACTTGAGTTAACTGTTTTGACTACCAGTGTTTGTTGCATGAGCACAGTGTGTAACCAGTGATTCATGAGAGCATTTGTTTGTAGAGATTTGCAGAAAAAGTTTAACAATTTGCAGCACGTGTTAAAACAAGTGAAAAGTGCTTATAGTTTTGAGAGATGTGTTGGTCCTCTGAGAACTGAAGTAATAATTTGGGAGTTTTTGCTAAAAGAACCTGTTTTAGTGTGTTAGCAATCGAGAAAAACTGTAATCTCGCAGAGCTCACCAGCAAATGTGCACATGCAAACCTGAAAGCGAATCGCAGAGAGGTCATTTCGGAAGGCGATTCCAAGAACGGCTACAGCTGCGTAGCCGCCGCGGGCGTTCCCTATGCGCCCGGAACGACTTTCGAACTTCGGAACGGGACCAACCTTCCACGTTCCGAGGCCGACAAGCGGAACGTCTGCCCCGGTGTTGAGCTTAACGCACGAGGCCATGGTGAGGGTCCGGGAAACGAAGCTGGGAAGCTGTGCTGCTTTGCTCACGCGGGAGCCCACGCCAGCCAGCAGACCCCTCGCCACACCTATCATGTTACTGCTCTTATGCAAGACAGCTGCCGCATGCTCATTGGACCTGGAGGTCATATGACTCTCCCCTTGAGCAAGCCCCCGGTGTAACTCTGCATATTCCACATTATTATTATTATTATTATTATTATTATTACACACACACTCACACATGCGCGCACACACACACACATACACATGCACAAACACGCTCACAGTTGCACCCACACTCACACACACATACACACATTGCACACACACTCACACACTTTTTGTTACAATGAACAGTCTCTATTGATCTTCCCAGAAACCAACAGTGTATCCCTTGACCTCCATAATAAAGATGTGTTATTACACATCTATTTAACATAGAAAGACTGCCTTCAAATAGGATCTCATAATGTAAAGTTAAGTAGCTGTTGCCTCTTTGAAATGAGGACAATGTGAGGATTCTCTCCCTCTCCCTCCCACGCACACACACGCACACTCACACATGCACACACAAACACCCACAGGTTCGGATATGGTTTTTTTTTTGCATGACTATACATTGAGAAGTATTTCCAAAGCGAGAGCAAAAGCAAAGAAATAAGAATTAAAGAACAGCGAGAAGGATTAATGGTAAATGTAACACTAATAATATATCGTACTGTAACATATTCTCGGCCCTATGATATATATATATATATATATATATATATATATATATATATATATATATATATATATATATATATATAAATAAAGCTGGCCCTGTCATAGCTGAAGAATGCTCTTTCATTATTGGTGTTTCCCTTAAAAGTCAGCCTCCCTCTCTCACGCTTGAGAAAGCCTCCATTTGCAATGTAAATCCGCGCCGCTGGCCAGATGTGCGGAGGTCCAGAGGGAGCGCTCAGCGTCTCCCCAGCTGGATTTTCATACCAACAATTCACCTGCGGGGGGCGGGGTCTCACGCGGGGGGCCGCCAATCCGGTGAAGCGTAAACCCCCCGGAGCGGAGGGGGGGGGCAAATTGCTGATTGCCGCGAGCCCCTTTATCTCTATCATCCAAACATCCGACGCACATCCGCAAGTGCTCGGGCAATAAAGCCGAGTTCTTTTGCCTTGCAAATATATTTGAATGAGTCGTTCGGTCGGGCCTCGCCGCGTATGTGAGTGACCGAGACTGATCTGAACTGTAGCGTCGGTGCGACTGCGTCCGAGCTGGGTCTGAGCGTGTGACTGCCGATGGTCGTTTGTTAACAGCGCCCGGAAACAAAAGTTCCCAAACATCCAAGAGAGAAGACACAGCTGGGCAGCAATTTAAGAGAGAACTGGTGAGAACTTTAACCTTTTTTTGTTCACGCTCTTACTGCGCTCAATGTAATAATGGCTGTGGATTTGTGAATAGCTGAATTCTCTTCAGGTCCATGGCTGCAGGAAGCAATAGTCTAAGAAACACTGATCACCTACTCAACCCAGATGCTAGAAGACAGGCAAGATAGTGTGAATAGTGATAGTCTCATTCTTACGAACTAACCATCAGACACTTTTTTTAAAGATTAGTCAGATATGATCACTCTTTGACAAGCAATTTTTAGATTAATTTTAGACTTTTTTAATTTCTTTTTTTTAATTTTAGACTCCTCTGGACAGAGCTTTGTGTGGTGTACTACTTTCTAAAAAATAAATAAATAAAGAAGGCAGTATGTTCTCTATATGTTTTTGCTCCATTTTAATCAGTCACAGTACTGTACATAGGTTGGCAGTACATAGGTTGTACATAGGTTGGCAGCAAATCTAACATATATCACTACTTGTGAATGACAGAGAGACAGACGTTAGTCACTGTACACTTGTGTTCTATCTAGAGCGCTGTGATTCGATTTGTTACGCTCTAGAAAGACCACAAGTACACAGTGTGGAACACAGCCTCATACACACTGCAGGAGGATGGGACTGGGGGGGAGGGGGTTGGGGGGTAGTACCAGCACACTTACTCTGACCCACAACAGAGCTCTACTTCCAAGCTTTCACCCATCTTAGTTAAATCCACAGTCTCATAAGTCGAAGGAGAAAAGGGCTCTATACAGCAAGGACTTCAATTCAGGTCTCTCAGCTTAGAAAACAACACCCCAACACAACGTGCCACTTCTCTAGGGAAAATGCTCGTGATCCATCATTGATGAAACTTACTCTCCTTACACCAATTGACAGAATCCTTTCTGTCGTGTTGCAGTAGGAAAGGTTGCTTTTTTGGACAGACCTCCTTTACCGCTGCAATACACCCCTCCTTTCTCCTCTTCACCTTCGGGGGGCCAATGCCACCCTTCTACCCTCCCAACCCAATTACCCCCCCCCCCCCCCCTAGGGAATTCACCTCCCATCTTACCTAGCACATCCTCTTCTGCAGCACCACTGCCACCACCTGGGCCAGGTTACACGTCAGCACCTGTGGATGAGAAACACAGGTCAGAAATACGCTCTGCAGGAGAAGCGGTTGAACCCACAATGATTGGGTTGATAACATCAGCACACTTGCCCTTTGAGCCGCTCCAGAGCTAGAGATTCAAAGCTCCCATCCAGCATAATGAAGTCTATGGTCTGAACCATCAAAGGAGGGTTCAAGCCTAGCTCTTCATTCATGTTTCATTTGCATTTCTGTGGTCTCATCATCTTCTGTCAAATGCGTCACCAAGAGGAGCAATAGGGCCACTGTAGCCTAATGGCATTGCCTATGTCTTGGCATACCGAGCTTCTGCTTTCGAACTGTTTGTTAATCACTTTTTATTGCTCTTTATTATGTTCTCTCCACTGTGTGTGACTTTGACATCGTACAACCATATGAAGACTAGACTGTCAGTTCAGTCAAGATTGTCTGGTATAAATAATGTGATTTTAGCACTAGCTGCTTCGCTGCTGGAAACCAATGCACACAAGCACGTCTCAGAGAAGTCGAGGCAGGCAGCTGCATCTGCTTTTCATACGCTTTGATTTTCGCTGGGTGCTTTCCGCGAGTGCAGAATCGAGATGGTGCGTTTGCTTCCCAGGGTCTTACCGGCTGCATGGAGTCCATGGACAAGCAGAATTCACAGGAGGAGCCCAGTGATGTCACAGAGACAGAAGGTCGGTTATTGGAAGCGTACACTTACCACTCATTAACCCTTTGAAGAGTGGGGTTTTTGGAATGTTTTTTTTTTCTTTCAAAATTCTAAGTCAGTGTTCTAGAACTCCACTGCTTTCCATTACCAGTAGTGATTGTGACATCAGCATTAGAATGTTCAGTTAAGAACATTCTAATCACATATTTGTGATCTTACACTTTAAAGGGTGTAAGGAGGGAGTGTACAGTAGTCTGCTCGTGCCTCTCACTGAAAGATCTTTGTAGTGTTCACAAATCACCTCCCTCAAGGATGTCTGTATCATCCACTTACTCCCCTCAATCTGAGATTTTCAGGGCACTGGGTTGAGGGATTCTCACTCAGGAGCTCTGCCACTGCAGGTGACACTCCTGAAGGTGCAGCAGATAACTCAAAAGAAGAAGACGAAAACAGGCAAGTGTGCTCCAAGCACGCACACATACTGACATCACTATCACTGTAGGACAAACATGAGGCGTCTGTCACTCAACGGAAAATAAGAGAGACATTTTGCTCTTCGTTCCAGTTCATCGCCATGTCGTGCAGAGATTGAGGTGAGTGAGCATCACCTGTTGATGTCTGTATTAACCCTTTGAGGAGTTGGTTTTTTGGAATGTTTTTTTTTTTATTTTTTCCAAATTCAGTCAGTGTTCTAGAACTCCATTGCTTTCAATTACCAGTAGTGATTGTGACATCAGCATTGGAATGTTCAGTTGAGAACATTCTAATCACACATTTGTGGCTAGCTCAAACGCTTCCAGGCTAGCTAACCGGCTCATTGGTGGGTATCACATTAGATGCCAGTTAAAACTGCTGAGCAGTGCTAGCAGAGAATCGTTTGGAGTGCGGTCCTGAGCTAGGCAGGAACTCTTGCCAGGACTGGGGGGGTACAGGGTGGCAGGGGGGGCCCCAGAGGCCCTTGCTTCTGCATGCTGACGGTGCGACTCGCCCCCCTGCGTCAGTCTCAGGCATTCCATCTCCGGGCGGTGGCCTTCCGGCGCGACCTGGACTCCCTGGAGAACCGGCTGCAGTGCGAGGAGAGGTCACGTGACCAGGCTGAGGAGGGCGTGAAGGAGGAGGTCTCCAGCAGCCAGGCGCTGCTCCAGGTGAGGGAGGGGGGGAGGAGGGGCTTCCCTACGTAGGGGGAGGGGCCTCTCCAGGTGCGGGAGCGGGCAGGGACTCAGACTTCAGGACCGTACAGAGCACACTGCTTGTTGTTTTGCGTTGAGGAAGGGGGCCCTAAAGGGGGACTCTTCCATCGAGGGTATCTGTGGAGGAACCCCCTCAGCGCCCCCCCGCCCCACTGTCTGTCTGTCCCAGACGCTGGTGCCCCTGTGTGAGCACAACCAGAAGACCGTGGAGCTGATCCAGCGTCTGCACAAGGCCCTGGGCGTCCTGCCGGCGGCCATGATGCGCATGTCCATCCGCTCAGAGACCCTGGGGACCATAAAGGAGGTGGGAGAGCTGAGAACCTGCTGTGTGCGTGCGCGTGGGTGTGTGCGTGTGTGTGTGTGAGTATGTGTGCGTGTGTTTGAGTGTGAGTGTGTATGTGTGTGAGTGTGTGTGTGTGTGTGTGAGTATGTGTGTGAGTGTGTGTGTCTGTGTGTGTGTGTGAGTGTGTGTGAGTGTGTGTGTGAGTGCGTGTGAGTATGTGTGTGAGTGTGTGTGAGTGTGCGTGTCTGTGTGTGTTGCTGATCTGGCTGTGTGCTCCTCAGGAGAAGCGAGTGACCCAGGAGGTGGAGGCCATGATCCAGCACGTGGAGAACCTGCGGGGCGTTTACAGGGCGGAGCACACGGAGCTCACGGAGCTCAAGGAGTCGCTCGAAGAGAAGCCCGCCCCCGACAACGGTGACCACGCCCACACAGCCACGCCCGCACAGCCACGCCCACACAGCCACGCCCGCACAGCCACGCCCACACAGCCACGCCCGCACGTCACAGTCACTCAGCAGACCCTCTCACTCAGCGCAATGCGCAGTAATGGAGAACACCAGCGTTCCTCTTTGTGTTCGCAAGCATCAACCAGAAGGCAGAGGCCTTCATCACCAGAAAGCCTCAGCAGCGTTTATAACCACTAAGGGTCCGATTTACCGAGAGCTTTAGCACACGCGAAACCTTTTAGGACACGCGATACCAATAAGGTGACCAATGATTGGTCAAGTCATTTGTTTTGCACCAATCATTGGTTGTGCTATTAGTTTAGCGTGCGCTAAAAGGTTTTGCGCGTGCTAAAGGTATCAGTAAATCAGGCCGCGCGCACAGCGATGCTAACACTACGGTGCGCTAACGGGACGGGCCACGTAGCTGCAGCAGCCCTAGCCGCGGCACGCCCGTTCGCCCGTAACGCAGACAGGAAGTCAGACACCGAACAGGCCCTCAGAAGGACACGCCGACACGTTTCTCTTTTTTCTTTTTTTCCCCCAGACGACTTCGGCGCTCAGCAAGCGGCGGCGTCTCCGTACTACTCGGTGAGTCCCGTTTCCGCTCGTCCTCCCGGTCGCTACGACCGCGCGCACGGTTACCGTCCTCTCCCAGAGACCCTGCATTCACATAGCTTCCCAGGGTAGGAGTGCTGATCCGGGGTCAGTGCCCAGGAACACCCGTCCTCGCGAACTCAGTCAAATGAGCGGACTGAAGCTGACTCTGGATCAGTACTCCCACTTAAAGTGGCTTTGTGAACATGGACCTCAGTGTTTGATTTTTAAAATATAATACAAGTGTCTTGGATGATCAAGGCACGTTGCAGTGAAAATATTTTATATAAAAATATAAATTTCATATTTAAATTGAATATAAATATACTCACTACTTATTGTTGTTGGCATTTAATGTTCCTCGCAGTGCAGGTTTTAGCATAGTAGAATATCTGGTCGTTGGATTCCTACAGGGGACAAAAATTAATTGCCCTGCAACAGGATACAGATGCCAGTGCTTTAAAATAAAAGGCACTTCTCAGCAGAAGCTCTGTGCCACCTGCCGTTAAGATTTTAACCAGCGAATCAATTTACTCCCGCTGAGATTGACTGGCTTCAGGCAGAGGAGAGGTGGCAAGAGTTTGTACTTCCTGCCTGGCTCTTCCTCACCCTCTATTTCTCCGCTCGTAGCTCTGGGACCAGGGGGACGCTGACCTTGACTTGGCCGGGCTGAACAGGAGGAACGCCTGGTAGGTACTGCGGTCGACCCAGTGGGGGTCTAGAGGTGAAGACGACGGAAGCAAAGACGTCTTTCTTTTCACTAGACTAAGCGAGTACTTCCTTCAGACGAATACAGAGGGAGTTGGATGTTCTTCAAATTTATATCTTCCAAAAATCCTGGAATGTACTATTACGTACTATGATCTAGATCTACAGGGATTCCCTGCAGGGTTCCTAAGGGGTATACTGGAACCATACTTTCCTGTCATGACTTAGCTCTTTAAGTAAATCACGATGGCACATCATTTAAACCTCATTGTCGTGTTGTTTTCTTAAACTGTGACATTGCATCTTTGCGTGAAACACGACTCGTCTTTGTCTAAACCCCGACCTTTTGTGACATCATCGACGTGCGCCGATCGCAGGAGAGGGGCGGGGAGGAACGCCACACAGCCGGCCCTGCATCGCTTAATCAACTCCACCGTCTGGCTGGAGTATAACGAGTCCTCACTAACCAACAGGTGAGGATCGCCACTCTCATTCTGATTCAGGGCTGTCAGACTCCGGGCCCTGGAGGGCCGCAGTGTCCGCTGGTATTTGTAGTTTCCTTTCCATCGGTAGCCAATTAAGGCCTTGAGAACAAGGTGTGCAGATTATCTTGCCAATCGACGGCTTCAATGAAACACCGGTGTTGAAACGCAACAACAGCTAGCAGGCACAGACACTCTAAGGAGAAAGGGGTCAGCAGCAAATCAAACCTTCAAACTACAACTGAATCAACAAAGTTTCATAAAACCCATTCATTTTCATTGAAATTCACAACAGTTGCGGTCGTGAAGAAACGTTTCCTCTCGTGTGGCTTCTGGCGTCTGCCCGCAACTCCTCACACGCATGCTCGGGTGTCCCCCGCAGGTACGAGGACGCGGCCTTGCCACCCATAGAGGAACAGGAAGCGGAAGTGAAGGAGAAGTTGTCGCGGCTGACCGTGCTGGGAAACACACTCTCGGCCTTCGTCAAGGCCGTCAGGACGTTAGTCCAAAGCCTCCGTGTCAAACCTCTGCTCCAGGCTGTCCTTGGGGTGGAGGGTGGGAGTTTGTCAGCCTGAAGTGCTTCAACTAGGGTGTATTTAACTGAACAAAGATCCACAGAAAGGGCTTATGGGAAATTGAGTCTCAAAATGGTCAAACAACTTAGAATGCCTTGAAACTTGAACCTGCTTGGGATTGGTCTTGGCTCTTGTGAATTTTGGAGACCTATAAGGTAGTGGTGTGGAGGAGAGTCCCATAATCTTACACCTGGATAGCCCTTCTCTGAACATCTGTGCTAATCTTGCACTTCCTTCACCTCTTCCTCTATCCTCCTCCTCATCCTCCCTTTCTCCCTTCTGATCCAATTTTTTCAAACTCACAACTTTATCTACTCCTTCTCTCCCTCCCTCTCTCCCTTTCTCACTCCCCCTCTCTCTTTCTCTTCCCCCATCTCTCTTTCTCTCTCACCCCCTCCTTTTTCTCTCTCGTTCCCTCTCTCCCTCCCTGTCCTCCAGGAGGGACCACCCGGTGTCGCGCATGGTGAGGACGTTCCCGGCGATGGTGCGGGACCGCAGCAGCTGGGAGTGGTGGACCCCGCTGGTGCTGGCCGTGATGCTGGCGTCGCTCCTCGCCCTCCTGGGCACGCTCACGCCCCATCCCGCCGTGGAGGCGGCTCCGGCCAGGCGCTCCGCCTAGCGCCGCTTGGGACGCGCCCGGCCCGGCAACCCCTGCCCGGGTCGTTAGGGAGGGAGGGGGGGAGGGATGACACTGACACTCCCTCGTGTGTAACATTCTCAGTGTGAGAAAGGAAACCTTTTAATCATTCTAACCACACCCAGGAAGGTCTGTTGGATCTGGCCACACCCAGGAAGGTCTGCTGTCTCTGACCACACCCAGTAAGGTCTGCTGTCTCTGACCACACCCAGTAAGGTCTGCTGGCTCTGGCCACATCCAGTAAGGTCTGCTGGCTCTGACCACACCCAGTAAGGTCTGCTGGCTCTGGCCACATCCAGTAAGGTCTGCTGTCTCTGACCACACCCAGTAAGGTCTGCTGGCTCTGGCCACACCCAGTGAGGTCTGTATGGTTACACTCCATCCACTGCAGCCTGGGGAAAGTGCTGAGCTAATCTGATTGGTCCATTACCGTATTAATTGAGCAGTAGACTACTTAAGTAGACCAGCTGAGCTATTTCAATAGTGATTATAAAAAAATATGTACAAGCAATTTTTAAAACATTTTTCCAGATAAAATAGATAATACATAAGCCTACTGATGTTTATATGTAATAGTTATAATGCAGCCAGACGTGCAAAGTAAAAGTTGAATTATTGCACATGTAACCCATTCCTTCCTTGTTCCATGTAGACATGTGAAAATAGTTTTCAGTTTTAAAACCAAACTCTAAGGCCCACTTTGACTTATTTTGCACACGTTGGCTAAATTCTGTTATTACATTTCAGTTGGAATAGTTTCCGCACAGAAAACGTTCGTTTTTAATGTTTGTTTGTTTCGTGAAGACCGTTGTCTTTCTGCGACTGTATTTATGCTGCACTCATAATAAAGATGAAAAGGAGAATTCCGTTGGAGTGTCCCTCAGAAACATGAATCAAACGGTCTCTTCCACACGTACAGGTGAGACCACCGTAATCCCTTTAATTGCTTTCACGTTCAATTTCAGCACACAAAACCACAGTTTGTGCAGATCAGCACTGCAAGTGCCATTTGCGTGACTGCGTTTGTGAACGAGCGCAGAAACGTTTTTATCCTCCGAACATTGAGAAACCGAGGCAGAACTGTTCACGAGAAGTCAGCGGTATTGCAGATTTTTAAAAAATTTATTATTCTTTCATTTCGATTTATTCTATACAAAAATGTGTATATATAAAATAAAAAAAAGTCGAAATCCCAGCTCCTTAAGACCAGAATAAAATACGATCCTTCAACAGAACAGCACCATCGACCAAATGAAATCAAAATAAAAGCAAGGGAAGCTTTGGAATATAATCCAGCAGACCAGGCAGAACTGGAGTCCTTTGGTGTGACCTGGTCCTGCGTGACTACCCTTACACACTTATAATAAAAACTAAACAGGTAATGCTCAGCGACTGTGTCGGATTCGCCTCGGTTTTGGTGTCTTCTGCCCCCTAGTGGTAACGTGAAGTTAAATTCAATACTTTGACAGACACCGTCTCTCACGCAGTGACCCCCGGTTCTACCAATTCAAGGGCAGCTGTGGCTGCATCCAATCAGCCGCCGCCACCTGCAGTTCTTTCTCCGCCCCCCTACCTCCTGCTGGAACCGTGTCACAGTGCCACATTGTGACACGGAAGAGGGGGCTATTGTGAGGTCACAGTGTCTCCTTTAGACAGCCACCTTCAGACACATCGACTCTGCAAATGGGACAGGTGGAGCTCTCCTACAAGCAAAGAATATGCAGTCTTAAATACGAAATACTCATTTATCCGTAGCTTGACCCACTGATTAAAAACAAGAGATTCGGGAACAGGGCGGGATGTTCAAGAATTCCCCCCGCTGTGCTCACCTTTAACCAGCGATCGATGCACTGCACGTGGTAGTCATGGAGACAGGGCAGCATCCTCAGCTCTTCGCCTTCCGTGTAGCTAGAGAAGCAGATCTGGCAGCTGAGAAGCAGAAATGACATCATAATGATTCCACTCAACCATGAAATACCACTGTGACATCACCACTGCATTACTGCCAAATAGAATTCATTAATACCATTGTGACGTCACTGCAGAAACACTGCTTGACCTATAGCAATATAGAGCACTGCAGTGCTGAAACACAATGTCTCTGCTACATTAGCACAATACCATTTGGAATTAGCACAGTACCATCTAGTAAGACCCTCTCAACCTACATAGTGTAAATTAGAGGGGGAATGCTAAGAAGGTTCTGTTAACAACATTAAAATGTATATACCAATTTTTAAACGGAAATAACGACGTTTCTGTCTGAAGAACAGGAACTGGGGGTCACGTACTCAGTCTTTCCGGCGCAGTAGGCGGGGTTGAACGTTTTGGTCGGCAGCCGCTGGATCTCTCTCTGGCTCAGACAGTTCTTGGCGACGGCCGGCCCCTGCCTCTCCTCGAAAGCCAGCAGCGCCTGCGGGGAAAGAGGCGGGCACCTCGGTCAGGGCCCTCGTGCGGCGTCGGCGGGGACGGAGAATTCAAAATAAGAGCGCTCGCGCACCTCGTAGTTGTTCCCCTGGCTGTCGTCGAGCGAGGAGAGGGCCTGGCGAGGGGGGCGTCCGCGGGAGCGCTGTGATCGGGCGCGGCCCCCGCCGCGTCTACCCGACCTGCCTGAACACACAAACACATTCAAGCCTGAACACACAAGTCCTGCCTGAACACACAAACACATTCAAGCCTGAACACAAGTCCAGCCTGAACACACAAACATATTCAAGCCTGAACACACAAACATATTCAAGCCCGAACAGACAAGTTTAGCCTCAACACACAAACCTGAATGCGCAATCGTACACCCATCTGAACACAGAGGTCAAAATTTGCATGCAAGCAAACAGACACACACAAACACACACACACACACACACACACATGCATTTGTCAAGCCGTTTACGTTCAAGGTCACACTCCATGTACGTCATGCAGGTCATGACCACACGTTTACAAAAAACCAAACCCAGATCAGGGCTGGAGACATACTGTCTGTTAGAGCGGATGTCTCTGGGAAACTGTACAGGAACGATGCATTGGAGTCCATCATAGAGGTGAGAGAGGACATCAAACTCCACTCTCCATAGTACTCACACTGCAACAGGAAACACACACAGTAATCACACTGCAACAGGAAACACACACAGTAATCACACTGAAACAGGAAACAAACACAGTAATCACACTGAAACAGGAAACACACAGTAATCATACTGAAACAGGAAACACACACAGCAATCACACTGAAACAGGAAACACAGTAATTAATCTGGCATGGTTACTGACTGGGTGGCCATTTGAGTGGGTGGGACCGCCGGTGGGCCTGGCCTGCTGTCTCCTCTGCTCCACCTCCCGCTCCTCCCTGTCAAACTGCGCCTGTGGGCAGAGCACAGTTAGCCACACCCCTCAGTGGGCGTGTCCAACCCAACATATCGCACCTGAGCGTAGGGGTGGATAACCCCGATGTGGTGTGGGGTTATCTAAAAAAACAGAGAGCACGAGCGAAGACGAACCTGCAGGCTTCGCGCGAAAGCCTCATCTTCCTCCACCTGAGCCGAACGAACCACGGCCGCGGTGACGTCATCGTCCTCGTCGCTGATGACGATGTGCTCCTCCCCCTTGACTGCAAAAATACGCCCACAATCAGCAATTCACCTCATAGCTCCTCCCCCTCGGCTGTGTAAGCAGGCCCACAATCGGCAATTCACCTCAAAGCTCCTCCCCCTCAGCTGCGGAAACACGCCCACAATCAGCAATTCACCCCATAGCTCCTCCCCCTCGGCTGTGTAAACAGGCCCACAATCGGCAATTCACCTCAAAACTCCTCCCCCTCAGCTGCGGAAACACGCCCACAATCAGCAATTCACCCCATAGCTCCTCCCCCTTGGCTGAGGATAACACCCTAACAATCTGAATCCAGCCTCTCAGATCCTCCCCCCCCCTCCCCCACAGCTCTGGAAACACCCCCGCAATCAGCAAATAGGAGAGATGCCCCGCCCGCCTTCTCACCGCCGGTAGGGTGGTGGCTGTCCCAGTCGAACCTCAGTGAGTGCGCCTGCTCCGTGTCATTGGACAGCAGGCCGGCCGCAGCCTCCTGGGCGTTAACCCCGTCCCGTCCGGAGAGTTTGGTCGCGGGTTCGGACGGCCCCGCCTCTCCGGGCTTCCTCTTCCTGCGTACCGCCGCTTCCCCGCGAACCAGCACACTTCTCCCAGAATCCCCGTTGGCGGCCCGCTCGCGGGAGGAGGAGGAGGAGGAGGAGGAAGAGGAGCCGGCCTGGAGCCGCGCCGACTCGGCGGACACCGCCGCCATCAGGGAGGAGGCGGGGACGAAGCCGCCGCCCGTCACCGCGCCGGCCCTCGAACCGGCGGCCAGGAGGCACAGCTTCCGCCGCTTCGGCCTGTGCCGCGACGGGGCCGCACCGATGTCGTCAGGGCACGCCCCCTCCTCCCCGGCGACCTCACTTCCTGCTGGGCCGGTGCCAGCTGCATCCTGAAATCGGAACAGATGGGAAGACTGACCACAGGGGGCGCTGTCTTGCCTAGGATGTCTGAAGTGAGAACAGTAGTCTTCTTCCTTGTGATCTTTCACAGCAACGGAAAGTTGACTCAGACATTGATCTAATCCCAAGTAGCTTAAACAGACATTTGTGAATTCCGTCCTCCCAGAGGCCCGACAGGAAGCAAACGCTCACCCGCCCGTGGAATTCCGCACCGTTCTCCCGCCGCGCCGGGATCCTGATCCTGCGTCTCCTTCCGCAGTATTCCGGACTGGAAAACAACGCCCCGCCCACAGGTTATCCACTGCCTTTCCATCTGGCTCAGTGTGATGAGCACACGCTCACTGCATTCAAGGCCGAGCTACGTTCAAAATCTAAAAGCGACCGTGGTCCATCAATGAACATTTTAAGAAGCCCAACAGACTGTTGAGAAAAGCACAGCTGTCCTGTATGTGAGGGGGTGCAAGAGCAGGCAGGGCAGTTAATCTTCTAGGATCTCCGCATTGTGTTTGTCTGAACATCTTTTAGCCTTCTGCTGTAAAGAATATTGTTTATTTTATTCAAGTTTGTTGCTGTCAGTTAGATTATATAGAGCCTATAATAGTGTATTATTTAAAACACTGCTGCTGAAGAAAGAATATTTCGTTATACAAGAGATTAATAAAACAATGTCAACTCTTTTTTTCACTTTCTTCCAAACGCATCAAAAAGAACTGATCATTAAGTATCCATAAAGGATAAACCGATAAGAAGTATTGATAGGAGTAGTAGTATGGGTATAATCCTAACAATACATTCCTAAGAGAAGTGCAGCGACAGAGTTTCTCTCAAGCAAGCATGCAGTGATATTGCCATGCTAGTACCTGGGGGTTTCCGGGACAATGATGCTTGGTGAACCGAAGTTGCCGTGATCTTCGGCTTGGTCAAAAAGGAAGTTCCTTTTGCCCGAAAGATAGGCCTGGTCAAAAGGGTCTGGTGTGTCAGGCTCACAACCCAGCCAGCTGCTGCAGCTCATATCGGCTCCTGCGTCACTTTTCCTGGACATCTTACTGTTAAAGAGAATCCATTCTCACTGCCACACCACAGGGTAACACGCACACACAGGGGCACACGCACAGAACCATTTCATAAATCAATATGATGCACACAGTAAAGATGGTAGCTAATTCATTTACAGTTCACTTGAGCACATCAGCTTATAAAGGGCGAATAATTCTTAAAAGGTTGTTGCCTATTGCCGATTTGAAGGTGATCAGTTTCCTCAAAAAGTCTAAATGCTTGTGTTTTACAGTTGGGTATTCCATAATTATAATTTAAACAATCACACATGATGTTCCACCACACAACTCTGGTCAGCTGTCTCTCGGCATTTGTCTGTCAATCATGACCCGGCTTACAATTTCCAGCATCACGTGGCTTCACGCTTGCTACATTGTATGTATTGCCGGATGCTTAGCTAGCTAATCTTGCTAATGGTTCTTATGAGTAGCCAAAATCGCTAACCTGCTTTCAAGTGCGTGATATAGTGAGGTTGCTAAACGATCCGCAGAAATTATAAGCAGAAGTTAGAAAAGCTCAACTATGAAGCTCATAGTTTCTATTTTCCATTTTCTGTTCCTTGGCGATTAAGAACTCGCCGGCTAACTTGATTTGCCTAGCTATGTTTTCTACTATAGATAGCTGGTTAGATCACTTACGTCCCACCAACATATTATGAACTGAAACTCAGTAAAAATACTATTTGGAATGGGAAGTGCTCAGTAACAAAGAGTGTATGACTTACCAAATAATACGATAAAATCCGTGATCCCAATAATGTAAAAAACGCACATCTGCTAGGAAGGCTAATAGCGCAACGCAGCTCAGACTGTACCGAAGGAACACTAAAGAGGGAAAAGGTACAATAAGGAAATGACTTCCGGGGATCACCAGGGCGGGAAAGTTCAAAATCGAAGTACCATAAACGGGATCAGCGCACATGAACATGCAGTAACACAATTTTGTGACCATGTTTTTAAGGTTTCTTAAATAGCTACATCTCATCACTTTAACGAAACATTTTATATTACTGTTCTATTCGGTTATAGTCTGTGAACTGGGACGAACTTCACTCAAAAAGGGTTTTTACTCAGTTAAATTAGGGTGAATGTTGCTTGGATTTACCCACTGCATGTCCACCCTATTATATGTATTATGAATGGCATATCTTGCTCTCCTATGAAAGCAGTTGATTCTAAATCAGTAGAAGGAGGAATACAACAAATAAAAGACTTGTTACTATGGAACACCCTATATATTAATGCAGGGACCCGGTTTCAAGCCCAAGCTCGGCAGTGTCTCAGAAGGGTTCCCTTTTTCATTTGATTAATTTCATTTCAAACCTAGACACCTGGGGTGGCTCAATGGATAAGTGTACTGGTATCACCACCAGCTCCAGCAACTATGGGTTCTATCCCCACACCAGTGCTGTGTGCGCTCTCTGCCCATTGCAGTAGGTGTAAGAAAGCCACGGTTAATCTATGATGGGCAACAGCTTCCATTAATGGAGAAGACATACTAATGACATCATTTCTCAACAGAGTTCAAGCCCCACTCCACTGAACCCTTTTCTCTTTTGACAAACTGTAGACATAATTATTATTATGCTGTGTGAATAAAACAGCCATGTTTTGAAGCATAAACATATTTTCTCAGGAGTGCATTGCACTTTTCATTTCACCTAGATAATCTTAGTGGAAGTCTGAGCAAAAATCAAACCTTTATTTAAAAAGACACAATGCTTGTGTTTGGTGTTCAAGAGCTTTACCGCCATAAGAATGAACTACGAGGAAGCAGAAATACTTAATGCATGCGCTGTTGCATCACAACCCGTCATACTGACCATACCTCCTTTACTGTCTTCATAAGAGCAGGAAACTACATTACCCACATATCCAGAGCAGCAAAATTCATGAGCTGAGTCTAACCAGATTGACAATGCAGATTTATTCTTTTCAGCATGATTACATATTTTCTTCAACAAACAGTTTTGAACTGATGAAGCTCATAAATAAATAAGCAATTAGGAATGAATCGCAGAGAAACACAAATAGATACTAGTGTCAGTTACCAAAAGTATAACATATCAATGTTTTGCAGTCTGCCTGAGGACAAAGATGACCAAAACACAGAAAAATAATCCAGACCCATCTTAATTGTGTGAGAATAGAAAATAACACACTTTGAATACAAATCACAAGACAAGGCCTGCAAAAAGACCAGTTCGGCCAAGAACAAGTCTGAAAGTCCACCATACTGGGCCACCAATCACGAGTGTCCGTTCCACTGGGTAACCAATCAAATAAGTCTGAGCCTTCAGCGGATGACTCACTGAACGTGAGCGTTACATTGCTGATGCCCTCCTCCTGCTGCCTCTCTCCTGTCCTGGGGAAGCGTAGGGGTGTGGAGCTGCCACCAAAATGGGGAGGGAGGATGGCCTTGAACCATGACTGGGGGCTCAATCAGGAATATTTACATGGGGGGGGGGGGGGTTAAGATCAGAATCATGCTTATTGCCTGCTCTTCAAGGACTCAACAAGCCTACAAGGAAAGAGAAGACAGTATGGTTAATGCACAACACACAAATGGCTTATAATGGTTAGGGCACCTGGCTTGTAACCCATAGTTTGCAAGATGGCTTCCAGACGGAGCGTGGCTGTTGTAACCTTGAGCAAAATGCTTAACCTGAATTGCTTCATCAAAATATCCAGCTACACACATAGCTTCAAGCTATGCAATTTGCTCTGGAAAAGAGCATCCGCTAAATGTCTAAGAGTCTGATTTACTAAGACCTTCAGCATGTGGAAAACCTTTGAGCACATGCAAAACCTTTTAGCGCATATAAAACTAATAATTCAATCAATGATTGGTGCAAAAAAATACCATGACCAATCACTGGCCATGTTATTGGTTTTGTGTGTGCTAAAAGGTTTCGCACATGCTAAATGCCTCAGTAAATCAGGCCCTACATGTGCAAAATAAGTTTGGACACAACCTGCACATTAGGAAACTCGCGGTACATAATCAGGAGATACTGTTCTTTAGCGAGTTGCGCTTACCACTCCATGGCCTCGTCCAGCCCTGTGCCTTTGGTCGCTGACGTCTTGAAGATCTGCCACTTCCTGTCCTTGAGGGCGGGCAGGCCCAGGGAGTTGGCCACTTCTGTGGGAGTCATGGCCTGCTCCATGTCTTGCTTGTTGGCGAACACCACCAGAATGGCCTTCTTCAGCTCCTCCTCCTGCGCACAACAAACAAGAGTCAGCTTGCGAGCCCAGCCCGCGGTTCCACCAGCTCCACCTCCAGCTGTTACATCATCACAGCTAGCACCGCCTCCAGTTCCACTGGTCACACTGGTCAAACTGCTTCGTACACTAGTACAGCCTTGCACTGAATGCCTGGTTGCACAGTGCTGTTACCATGGCTGCTGAAAGGGCGAGTGTGTACGGTTTGATGACACCAATTCTTATACATGTCACTCATTTCCTCCGGTCACAGCCCAGGCACACCCACTAAAAATTCAGCACCCTTCATGCCTAACTCCACCTCAGGTTCCATAAGCCACACCCACATTTTATTGAATCCAACCTTTCTCTCCACAAACCCCACTGTCAGCTGCATTAGTGCCACCCACAGTTCCATATGCCACACCCACACTTTAAATAACCCAGCTGCATTTGCCCCACCTCCAGCATAGCCACCAGCTCAGACTTGGAGATTCCCATCCTGTCCCTGTCACTGCTGTCCACCACGTAGATCACGGCATCCGTGTTTGAGTAGTAGCAACGCCAGTAGGGCCTGAGAAATCATGGGAAGAAGGGATGCAGGGAGGGGGAAAAGTAAAAGAGGAAAGGAGAGAGAGAGAGAGAGAGAGAGAGAGGGCATCAAAGAGCTGTACAAGGTGGGCGTATTGGGCAGACAAAAAATGATGCCAGACGCTGCATGTTGCATGAAATTAAACCCTGACAAGGGTGAAGTGTGGCCAAGCTGCCAAAGCTACTTACACGGGCATACAGATACACACCGACTTTGAGTAGAGAACATAGAACATTTCATCCTTTAGGGAGCCACTTTTTGTGAAATGATACCCCCGTGAAATATTGTTAAACTCAATTCAGTTCAGCTTTATTTGTATAGCTCTTTTTAGACAGACACTGTTACAAAGATGCTTCGCAGAGGAAGTTGGAAAAACAAGGCCTGGGCTCCCAAATAGCAAGCAATTGAGGTTTAATAAAAAAACGACCAAAAAAACCTTCCTTGTGGAAAGAAAAATACTCAAACGGTGGCGAGAAAAAAAACGCTAATGGGAAGAAATCTCAGGAGGAACCCGGCTACAGAGGGGGGAAGCCATCCTCCGTGATTGCAATGTAACATATAGCACAGCACAACACATTCTCATAGCAACACAGCTCCCCGACCAGGAATGCTACTCTACCTGATGCTGGTTTGTCCACCAAGATCCCACACCTGGAATTTCAAGTTCTTGTACGTCACCGTTTCTACATTGAAACCGATTGCTGGGAAAACAAAAAGAAACATTATGGGTTTAAAAATACAGTTGACAGAACACCACCAGGGATTCACAGAACTGAAGGAAAATTGATAACAATGAGAAGTGTGCCTGGCGATTTGAAGACAGTGGAGGGTGTACTGAGAACTGTTAGAAAAAGACAAACCCCTTGCACCAGAATCAACCTGAAATAGCTGCAAAGCTAATGGTGCTGTATTTACTAGTGCATAGATTTGGGCTGCATGATAGTTGAACAGTGTGCCATTGGAGACTGGAAAATGGGGCGGGGTGGGTGGGATTGATGGGACAGCTGTGAACTTGGGGAGCCTGCTCAGGTTCCCCCCACTTCCATAGCTGGGCCTGGTTGAACTAATACATACTTGGGATGGTGGTGACAACCTCCCCGACCTGTAGGCGATAAAGGATGGTGGTCTTCCCGGCACCATCCAGTCCCAAAATCAAGATCCTCATCTCTCGGGTCCCAAAAAGCCCGGAGAACAAACTGGAGAAAATCCCCCCTGCAAAGAGGTAATCAGTCACCTCACTTCAAAGTGAACTGGAGATTCTCCCCACTTGGAAGTCATTCAATGTTACATTTTGAAGTCAGGCACTTCGTCGTTGCCTTACCGTAACCCAGTAACTCACTGTATATATTAAGTACACCAGCATGCACTTGTCTTTTACTGTCTATGGTACATACTGATTTGCTGTTTAATGCTTTCAGACCGCAAAGCGAGTTCAAGAGGACCACAACAATTACACGCAAAGCAATGAGGATGAAAAATGAACATCATAAAATTCTTGCACATATATCGCACTGCTTTCACAACACTAAAATCGCTTACTGGACCCTGGCTCAAATTGTGACAAACGTCAACATTACGAGGAATCGAGCAGGCTAGCATCAGTTGGGTTGCTAACCCTCCCACATGTAGGTTCATTGCCTAGTCAACATTTACCACCAAAAAACATTAAGCACTCCGTTTTTGGGAAAACCGACAGTATAGCCACCTTTTAGCTAGACAGACAACTATCTAGCTATATAGACAGAAACGCTTACATCAAAGACTATAATTAAGTTACACGGCAAGATAAATGACCATTATATCGCTGGCGTAAAATCATACTGACAGCCTTACCCATATCTGTAGATAAATGCTAATTCTGAGTTTTAATCGTTCAGCGTTACGGAATTTTGGTACCGAGTGACGTGTCATTGACTACAAAAAAATGGTCTGTTTGTCCACGACCTTCAGATTCCAATGTAATTCTCATGATTAAAGCTACAACACGTCTCTTTAATAATCAGATGTAAGTTTATTCTTCTTATAGTTTATGTACACATAAATATTACAAATAACAAGTTCTCTAATAAATAAAAAAATTAAATAATAATATGAATGAAGGAATGTGCTTTTGCCATAAGAAATATTTACTTCCGCAATAGACTACGTAACCCAATCACGTGAACCATCTCAGTTTTCACCACAGCGCCCGACCAACTGATAACGGTCATTTCTCTCCCCAGCATTAATTTCCATCCAAAATAATAAACTATAGTGAGATTTTCTTCAGTTTCTTCGCAATGTGTGTTGTCCATTTGTATAATTTGTGTATGTTTTCAAACTTGTAATATTCGTATTTTCCTCGAGCTCGTATTTTTCAGTGTGAAAAAGTCCCACATTTCTTGCTCCCAAAATATCTTCGGGTTTTCCTTCATTTTCTTGGGGTTTTTAAATACAAGTCGTTTAAATTAGTTGATAATGAAGCTTGATATCCAGCATGACCTCTTAAAATTGACTTTATCTGTATGCAACCTTGGTATTTGTCCAGCACCTGCTTTGAAAAGCAAATCAATTGCTATTTTTATTCCATATTACTGCTCACTGAAAATTTTGTGGGGAAGCTGTCAGGTGAAGACCTGAATGTATGATTTATTATACCTTGTTTACGTTATCCCCAAACGATGCCAATTGCGGTAATATAAGCAAAAATATGTGTCTGAAATAGACACTTTACTTAGCTATTTTCCATTAGGTAAAGCTAATCAAAAGTCCTAGCTGCCTCTGGTGTTACTGACACACTTCACAACACCAGCTGCGTGTATTTATTTCGCGTAGCCTCTGTGTAATTTAAAGATTGCAGAATGGCCCAGGAGGTATGTGTATGTGAAAGCAGAGATGTTTCCACGCTCGGTTCAGGGAAAAGATTCTTTTGAGATTACAGGTGCTCTAATTCAGTGTAGCGATAAGGATCCTTTCCCTTTTCTATCCTAATCACAAGATTAATGAGATATTCTGCGCTAACCTGTCAGTTACTGTAGCCTAATGTCATATGCACGTATTACTCAAATGTATAGCAGAGACATTCATCAAATCATTTTTTAAAACTGCTATTAAAAAATGTTCAATACCTTTTTTTATAGCCAATGATACATTATTACACATGACCACACACTTGCAAATGTTTATCGGAGACATTATTATATGACATTATTTTGATATCAAATTTATCTGTGTCAAAGTGTAAAGTGTAATTAAATGAAAGGGTCAAAGTAGACGACCAATGACACACAGGCTTCACATGTAAATATGATTCTATATGATTTCTAAACTTGTCTAAAATTTCAATCCCCTGAATACAAATTGTCCCTCGAAACCTAGTGAGAAATTTCAGTTATTCTTTGGTCACGTTTTAAGAAGGCCAGAGGTCATATCTGCGAGCGCTTCCTGAGAGTACTGAGTAGAACCTGTCAGTGTTTGTGTTCACTCAACATTCCCTCTGCCTGGGAATTCGAACAGGATTTATTCATGTGAACGGAGGCGGCTGCCGTTGCTAAATCACTTCAACAACATGACAAAGCCCCATAAATACAGTACCCATCAATAAATTACCATAAAAATAAAACCGACACCCCCCTGTATTACTCTCACTGTCTACCAGCAGGGGGTGCTGCAGAACTTCAAAGGGGTTCCTTGTCTATTTCATGCCGGTGACCTCATGGCTAAAACTGCTGTATGATGCAAGCCCTTGAGCAGTGCAAACACTCCTCAATGGTTCTGCGTGGCTTTGTGACAGGCCCACATGATCAGCCCTGAGCCTTTCCTTTATTCCTGCAGCCAGGGCTGAGTTATATATGGGCTGTCACAGCCCTGGGGGTCAGCTACCAGGAAAGGCCACATGCTCCGTTCTCCCCAGCCCCCCCCCCCTGGAGAATGTACGTGATAACGTGCCTCGGCAGGCTTGCTGTGTCTGCGTTCATCCCAGCGAAAAACCATTACCCAGGGAATACTGTCCAGCGCAGGTGTGACCGGGGTACACACGCGCAGAAAGGATCTTGGATGGATTACCGATGCGTCTTTGCGCGCGAGCAAAGATTCAGACTCAGTGCCGTTAAATATGGATGTCGCCAAGTGGACATCACCGTCTCCTTACTGCAGCTCTTTCTAGAAAAATATTCTGTTTTCCAGCAAGAAAAAAAAATAAAAAAAATAAAAAAAACTATTTTAAAGTGATAGTTCACTTCCTGGGTTTTTAAAAAGTATAATTTTCAGGTTTAGTGTGTGTTCTCAATTGGCCCAGGCCACTTTTGCATGCAATGAGGGATGTTTTAGATACTGAGAGAAGCTTCTGACGAAACTTCAAAGCAGCTTGCGCAGCGACGTTCTGCCCCCTGATAATCTATGTACGTTCATTACCCCCATTATTATTTTTCAAAATGACATTTCAAATTATTTTTAAACGTTGTTTTTCAAAGAGGTTACCTGTGGTACGTGTGACTCGAGACTGACGTGGTCAAAGACAGGAGCGCCGGCCCCCCCTGTACGTGCCACAGCACAGCTAGCACCACAGAAAGAATGGAGCACGGCGGCATTCGTGGACGTTTGAGGGCCAGATTCCTGTCAGTGACTTCCCTCAGCCGCCCTGTTGCATCAAGGCCAGGGGCAGCGGCAGGTTTTTATAAGAGTTAAAACAGAGCTGGCACGATGGAAATGACGAATGGGACCCGGACCAAATGAGCCTGCCTGGTGCTAGCGCCTCTCCTGAAAACGAGTCTGTCTGCGGCCATCTTGCGGCCGCGGCATCTGCTGCCTTCGGCGGGACGGCCTTGTGACCGTGTCATTGTTTACACTTGAGATGTCGGACTCCAGTGGCCCCGCGGTGCCCGCGGGTCAAACTGAGCCCTTAATCGCCGAAACACGCCGGAAGCCGGCGGACGCTATGGCCTTCTGGGATTAGAGCCCCGGGATCCCCGATTTGCGCCGCGCTTACCCCGCGGCCTGCTTCGGGGGGGCGACGCCGTCCTGACATCGCAATTTGACGGCCGGGGCGGTTCGTCGGGGAGCGGTTGCCATGACGACGTCGCGGACGACGTCGCGGCCGACGCTCGGCGGCGGAGTCGGGCTGCTCGCCTCCCCTCACCTCCTCACACCTTCCCTTGCCTTCCCTCGCCTCCCCATGCCTCCCCTCACCTCCTCACACCTTCCCTTGCCTTTCCTCGCTTCCCCATGCCTCCCCTCACCTCCTCACGCCTCCCCACACCTCCCCTTGCTTCCCCACGGCTCCCCACACCTTCCCTCGCCTCCCTTCACCTCCTCACACCTCCCCTCGCCTCCCCTCGCCTCCCCTCTGTGGCCGTGCGACAGCCGCTCCCGGCACTGTCACCAAGCGCCTGAGCTAATCCGGGGGGATAAAAGCAGAGGACACATGATCCCAGCCCTCAACCCCGTGACGGCCATCCACATTTCAAAAGGAGGGTCCCCCGACACGGCCGCCCCTCCCCGATCCTCCCAATAAATCCTTCAGTTCGGTGGATTAATATCAAGTGTGTGTGTGAAGCGGGGGGGTGGGGTGTGTTGGGTGGGAGTGCTGTGGGACCACATTGTTCGGCCGGGGGGAGGAGCAAGCCCCGTCTTATAAAAACCAGGGGCGCGTCGCCCCCGACCTCAGAGTACCGGCCCAGTTCGAGGGTCCCGTTCCCGTTCCCGCCCGCGCGTCCCTCCCCCCCCTTCAAACGGTCAAACGAACCCGCGTCCCGCCCGGCCCCCCCCTCCCCCGCCCGCCCGCCTGCCTCCTCCCTCCACAGCCCGGAGGACAGCGCTCAGACATGCCCGAGCCCACAAAGAAAGGTGAGTACCTCGCCCCTCTCCGCCCCGGCGCGGGGGGTCCCGGAAGAGCAGGCGCGGGGGACAGGGGGGGAGAGGGGAGGAGAGGCAGCTGCGGCCGCTCGTAAATCAGAACGCTTCGCCGCGCGCGCGAATCAGCTGCCGCAACGGAATACCCGCGCGCGTGAAATCTCGTGATTGCGCTCGCATTTCATGCTTTTTTATTATGGGGGGGGGGGGGGAGGACGCGGTTTTCGCTCGGTTTCCGGAGCGACTCCCACGGGGGAACCCAGGCTGCGGAACGCCGCGGTCGTCGCCCGGGTTCGGGCGCGGGGCGCGGTCGGGATTCTGAGGGGGATTTGGAAGCGGATTGGTCGGGCTTTGACCGGAGGGCTGCGGTCGAGCGGTTTGGCGAGCGGCAGCCTCGGCCCTGTCGCTGTGGTCGCCTCTCGGGAATCCAGAATGTGACTTTGGACTTAGTGATGTATTACCGGCCAATGATGCAGGCTCAGCCAGACCAAACAGGTGTATATATAAAGATGCCTCCGTATAAAGATGCCATTGTTGCTGTCATGATGTGCGGTCTGCAGTCATGCTTGTATGGTAGCAATGGCGTCCCCCAGTGGAGATTATATGTACGGTACGCGTATGAATACTGCTGATCCCTTGGGCGACGGGCAGTGTTAAATGAGCAGCCTGGCTATTCTCCGTGAGTTCAGTGTTAAAGAACACAGTGATTATGCTCTGTGAGTGATTAGTCTGTGAATGCAGTGTGATTATGCTCTGTGAGTGATAATGCTCTGTGAGCTCAGTGTGATTATGCTCTGTGAGTGCAGTGAGATTATGCTCTGTGAGTGCAGTGTGATTGTGCTCTGTGAGTGCAGTGTGTTTATGCTCTGTGAGCTCAGTGTGATTATGCTCTGTGAGTGATAATGCTCTGTGAGCTCAGTGTGATTATGCTCTGTGAGCTCAGTGTGATTATGCTCTGTGAGTGATAATGCTCTGTGAGCTCAGTGTGATTATGCTCTGTGAGTGCAGTGTGATTATGCTCAGTGAGTGCAGTGTGATTATGCTCTGTGAGTGCAGTGAGATTATGCTCTGTGAGTGCAGTGTGATTGTGCTCTGTGAGTGATTATGCTCTGTGAGTGCAGTGTGTTTATGCTCTGTGAGCTCAGTGTGATTATGCTCTGTGAGTGCAGTGTGATTGTGCTCTGTGAGTGATTATGCTCTGTGAGTGCAGTGTGATTATGCTCTGTGAGTGATTATGCTCTGTGAGTGCAGTGTGATTATGCTCTGTGAGTGATTATGCTCTGTGAGTGCAGTGTGATTATGCTCTGTGAGTCATTATGCTCTGTGAGTGCAGTGTGATTATGCTCTGTTATGCACTGCACTGTTTGTGCAGTGTTAAAGACTGTTGCCAGTGCTGCAGTGCAGTGCTGTGTTTTTGGATGCTTAGTTGCTCAGTGGCAGCAGGACAGGTTCGGGGTAGCAGTGTCAGGCTACGCTAACAGATGATGCAACACCCCCAGCCCCCGTGCCGTTAGTCCTTTTCCCCAGCGGCTACCCCCCCCCTCCCCCCCCCCCCCCGCCCCCCCACTAATGAGCACCTGTGCTCTTTCCGCCGTGCGTGCCGGGGGCTCCGGTGTCGCTAAGCAACTCCCGTGTTAAGGACGGGGTAGTGACAGTTCATTGTCTTTCAGCTCCTTCCCCCCCTACCCTCCGCCTCTCCGTTCTGGAACAGGCAGCTCACTCTGGGGACACCAGGAGAGAGCCCCCCCCCCCACCCCCACCCCCACCCCCACCCCCCATCCCCCACATCAGGAATCAGGGACGGATGCCAACCACCCTGCTCCCCACTGCCAATTTTGGGCAAGTGGGCGCCCCCCGGGGGTGACACTTGAGGGATGTGATCAGCGGTGGACATTTCGACGGCCCCCCATAAAAATCGCGCCTCTAAATGGGCGCGATACCCCGGTTCCTGTTTCACCCAAACGAGCCGGAGTTGGCCACGTCTGGGGGGCTGGCCACGCCCTCGGCCCCAGCTCCGCACGTCTCTCAGAGCCGAAGCGGCTGCTCGGGGGCCCGGAGACCACCAGGGGGCGCCAAAATGATGCTAAAATACATACGCGTGTTATTTATAATGTTGGGCTGTGAAGGGAGGGCGAGGGGGGGTCACATAAATGAAATCCTGCTAAGGACCCCTCCAAGGCTATGGCTGCCACCACCCCTCCCTTCTCCCCCCGGGTTAAAATACACATCAATCTGAACCTGTGCCACATTTATTTTTATTTATTTGTCCACTCCTTTACAGTTCAGATGAAGGCAGTTTTTTAAGATGGACAACAAGGCGATACAACATTGCCGAACCGGAAACAAGCAAATCCATTGGCACCAATACGTGTATACACAATACGTGTATATCCTGCAATAATAACCCTGTTTAAGTGAGTGAGAGAGTGAGTGAGTGTGTGTGTGCTCATGACTGCATATGTGCACACACACACACACACACCCACCCACTCACACTCACACACACACACGCACACACACGCACACACAAGCATCCCCACATGAAGGCCAAGGACTTTTCCTCAGTGACAGCAATTGACGCTTCCACAGACAAATGTTACACTATTTTTGCTTGTGCACCTCTGTGTGTGCGTGCAGCTTGTGACTTGGGAGGATGTGGTCACACTGGCTTCACAAAGAAAAGTAATTCAGTTTTAGAGAACGTCATCAACGGGGGGGGGGGGGGGGGGCTTTGACCTTTGACCTTTCAGAACGTGTTCTGGCTGGCATCAAAGACATTCGATATTTCCGAATTCAGCCGCGGCTGGTCAGTACAGTTCACAAAGTTTGGCGCACACTGCACTGTAGCCAAATTGCTTGGGAATGTCCCCTCCATTTGGACTGTCCCAACGGCTCGTTTCTATTGGACGGCGCTGAAGACGGGAATGAGTCCCCGCGCCGTAGGAGACCGTCTCATTTGGTCATCGGGGGGGGGAGGCTGAAACGGTGCCCGGGGTCTAAAGGTAGCCGAAAAAGAGGCGTTGAATATCCCCCGGGCGACGCGCGACATCGGATACGGCCGCTAACAGCTGAACCAGCGCGACGTCTCAGTGACATAATAACGCCAGCGCGGTCCCTTTTGGGGGGGGGGGGGGGGGCGGATAGAAACGCGTCTGGGGCGGACGGCGAAGGCGAAACCCGAAAAGCGGCGAGAGGTCGCTTCCTACGCGACCCGCGAGCCGCGGGGCGGCTTTCGACGGGGGCCTTGATTTAAAGCGGCTCCCGCTCTGAACGGGACGGTTGTTCGTTTCGCCCCGCGCCGTGGTTCCCCGGGGCTCGAGTTCCGGGGCGCTCCCGGGCAGGGCAGCCCGAGGCCGGGCCTGCCGCGTTGGAGCAGTGGCCGTATTGCCGCCGCGCTTCCGCAACATTGCAGATATTGATGGCGCGTTATATTGCGGCCTCCATTTTGTAGTCGTTTTAGTTGCAGCCCCTCCGCGCACACACGAACACGCACGCATGTACGTATACACACACGCGCACACACACATACACACACGCACGCATGTACGTATACACACATGCACGCACACATACACACACACACACACACACACAGGCAGGCACACACACACACACACACGCACACACCACCCCAAAGCTCGTAAATGTCCTTCACAGTGTGAAAATCCGAAATAAAAATTCTTCTGGAATAAGGTCAAGTCCTCCACAGTAAACACATGTCGGAGCTGAGCGGGGTGGAGAGCAGTATTGGTTGAATACTTCTGAGGTTTTGGGGGGGGGGGTGGGGGGAAACATCTTCGTCTATGTTTATCGGAGATCAATCATCGGCAGCCACCAGCAGAGGCCATCGTCACGGGACAGAGGACTCGGCAGTCAAAACCCCCGTGACCCTTGCCTTTCTCCAGGGGTGTCGATTGCAGGGTGGGATGTGGGTTGGGGGGGGGGTGGAGGCCCGCGTCTTCACCTCCGCGTATTTACAGTCGCCGTCTGTCAGCGCTGACCCCCCCCCCCCCGGCGACATGATCATCTGTCCGTCCCGCGTCCTCCCAGGCCCATAAATCGTCCCTGGGATTAACGACTCCGGGATTCCAGCACACCCCCCTTCACCCCCCCCCCCCCCCCCCCGCGAGGGGCCAGTCCCGGCTTTGATGGGTCGTTCCCAAAATCGGCGGGAGCGCGGACGAACGCCCCCGCCCCCCCCCCGACGAGGAGGGTCTATATTAAGCTAATGAGGCGGGGGCGGGGGGGTGGGGGGGGAGGGGGGGGGTACGGCCTGAATGAGCTCGTCTCTCAGCGCCGGGGGCCTACCGAAAGACAATACGGCGGTCCCCAGCGCACATGTGACCTCCATCACACCCTGCGCACGCCAAAGAATAGGCTGTTCTCCGTCGCTAACCTCAGTGTTAGCGTCTGCTGATCGCTGGTCTTTTGCTCATCGCTGATAGGACAGAAACGAAATAAGTGCTCAATCCAAAATGCCCATTGACACGTGGTATTGTAAAAAGGGTTGTGCTATTATTGAATAGCTTGAAAATACCCATAAAAACAATGAAAATATGCACATTTTATACTTTAAATCCGTCAAGAAAACTGACTGTTATGTTTTAGAAAATCCCAAAATGTGACAATTCACATACTGGGGTTTGCTTTCCTTTGTCTGTTTACAAAGCGTGTTTTTTTAAACATTTGTTATGAAGCTGTAACTTTTCCAGCAAATTATATAAAATTGAAAAAAAGGCTAGACTCTGTAGCCTAAAGTGAAAATATGAATAATATCAGGGTGTAAGCTTGGACCAACAGGTACGATTAAAGAGAGCTGTGTCCAAAGTATTTGGGTCTGAAGCCTTATCATTCAGTTAATCCATTCTGTCATAGATTGACATGTCATTCTGTTTATGCACAGAATACCTTATATCTCTGTAAAAAATGTGGATATTTCTGCTGTATTAATGTCAGTCATTACCAAAGGGCTTTTGAACATCATTAGTTAAACTGTCACAATTATTTAGTCTAAAGCAGCGGCTCTCAAACTCGACCCCTGTGCAGGCTAGACTTTGTTACAACCAATCTCTTGCGTCTTGCTCAATTAAAGTCATTGAGCACGTGTTTAAATTCTTTCATTTTATTTTCCCTTAGACTTGTCAACACAGCGCAGGTTTGGCTCGTTATCGTTTGCTTTGTCTTCGAATCCTTCGTCGTCTGCCAAACTGTGGGTTTCTGTGGCCTGGGGGTCCACATTTTCACCCGTTAGGAGCCTGTTGATTCGCCTCAGTCCTTAATTTCATCAGTTACAAAACGCGCCTCTCTTCCGGTAATCCTTTCCAATATGGCACAGCCTTTAATACGTCACAATGCGGCTTCAGAGCGCAAATAATCCCCCAGAACACGACAAGATTTTTAAAAAGACAAAATTTACAGCCTGTTAAATTCTGGGATTGCAGTTGGAACAAAAACTACGGGTCCCCCAGGACTGAGTTTGTGTACCGCCGGTCTAAACCATCCAATTAACACAATAATTTGCGGTAATGCCAAAAACGCTTTGGTCTAAAGCCTATTGCTTTCGCTCTCCCCCATTTTAGCGCTGCTCCTTCAATGAAATAAAATGAAAGGCGTCTCGCCTCTGATTATGTGAGTTTATGGGAGCTTTGTGCGGGTGGAAAAAAAGAAAAAAGAAAAAGAAAAAGTCAGGGCTCCTCGTTCCGAAGAGTCGAAAAACAGGCCCCGGTCCCTTTCGGTTTTAGTCTGGCGAGGTTCGGGGTGCCACGGCCAATCAGAACGAGAGCAAAAACGAGAGGTCCTAAAAGAGGAGTCTCGTATCAAGGTCAGCGGCGAGGTCGATCCAAAACGAGACAAAAACAATGTCGGCGTGCGACGCGTGTTGCTAATCCGCGGCGTTGTAAATGCACTGCAAGCGCTACAGTATGTACCAGCGCGAACAGGACGGGGTGTCTCATGCAACAGGGGGCCTGTAACGAGCGCAGGAGCCATCTTACTGAGAAACCTCACCAGGGGGGTTAGATTTTGCCCAGGAATAGCAAGAGTATAAAGTATGGCATTTTCCCCTGGGTGGGGAAAACAAAGAGCGTGCCACGGCTGGCACCTGGCACGCTGGCATCCCTGTAGAATTCACAGAGGACAGTGCCAACGGCCAGGGGCGGGGGGAGAGGGGGAAGAGGGGGAAGGGGGCTAAAAAACATGGCAAGGACATTTGAGGCAAATGCTGTCACAGTCTCACAACATGTTCTCCCCCACAACCCCCCACCCTCAGTAAGAACACTGGGGGTGCGGGGGGGGGGGGGGGGGGGGTTGGGTAGTGCTTGCAGAGAACTTGATAGTTCTGCCTGTGATCCAAACGAAATGCTAACTGCTGACATAAAATGGACTCTTGATAGCGTGACGCTGTTCCCAAGAGGAAATCGATACATGGATGCTGCCCCCCATTTAAACTTTCGTCAAATTGAATCTTTTTTTACAGACGTACGGGTTCGTCAATGCAAATGTGTAAAAACAAAGCGCTGATGGTTTTACCAGGTGGGGTAAAAGCCTTTCTCTTGACTGCCTGGAACCGCCCTTAAGCTAGCCGCTAAGGTCGCTGACTTCAGCGAGAACGTCGCATGGTGCGACCCTGTTGCCTGGTGCCACATGCCTGAATGCTCTGGGGGGAAAAAAAAGCAGCTAAAACAGACCTAAACTTCCATTACTAACAGTAAGACTGAGAACACGCAGAGGACACACGGAGACGTGTGCATTTCAGTTGCTGAGACAAGCTGTTTTTTTTGGGGGGTGTGCATTAACCCGTCTCTCTCTCCCTCTCTTTTCCAGATGAGGTGGCCAACGGCCCACCGGAAGGTAAGACGCCTCTCTGTTCGTGTGTCTCACTGACGGGGCGCCTGAGGGTCAGCACGGGCCAATCGGTGCCCTCCCAGGGTCAGCACTTTCACCCTTCAGACAACCGTTAAAATTCCCGCAGATTACCAACCATTTTACAAGAAGCCGAGTGTCTATTTCACACGGGTTCATTGTACGTTTTCGGTTGGTGTCAAGTTTCGGTGAAAGTTCTCTATCCTGCGAGGAAACCTTCAAATTTTAATCAAAGTTTTGTTTTTTCAAGTTCAACACAGTGCGTGGGTGTCCAATCTTATTCGAAAAGGGCCGGTGTGGGTGCAGGTTTTTCTTTTAGCCCTGCACTATGACACCCGATTCAACTAATTTACCAATCATGGTCTTCAAATTGGATCAGGTGTCTTGAAGCTGGGCTAAGGCAAAATCCTGCATCCACGCCTGCCCTTTTTGGATAAGATTGGTCACCCCTGATACAGTGTTTTTAGTACACATTTGACCCTGGTATGAACATGAGCGTGAGAGAAAGGAACGTTTACAACACCGGAATTGAAATCAGTCCGATTTTGGGAGTTGAGACAAGCTGAGAGGGAGAAGCAGGAAAACGAGGAGAGTGAACGTGTGGGAGATGCTGGAGCTAAATTAGGTAAGCGAAACATCAAAGTTAAGATGAGCGTGGGAGTAGGGGGGTGGTCACCGACGCTGCAGTATGTTCTGGAAGATTCTAGGCGCCAGCTGCCTGCTCTGAACAGGTTCCGCTGCCCGGGAGGTAGTAAAACAGAGGAGCTGTTTATTCTCTGACCTTGTGGACAGAATACGAGCTGCGATTTAGTGCCCGGTGTTTTTCTAGTACTGACCTCAGGGTCGGTGTACAGAATTAAATTACACGCTATACGTGCTGCCATTTTTACCCCTTCTACAGACAGACCGTCTGTTACAGTGACCCGAATTTTACTTGGAGGCGTTATGTACGGCATGTGGGTATTAAGTTGGTGCACCAAGGTGTTAAATTATGCCGAATATTGGGGCTCCTTGCTCCTGGGTAACTTTCCGCACCGACAGACACCCTATGGTTCATCACTGCTGAATGGGCCAACACTCAGAGTGGCTGTGGCCGTTTGAGGAAACCGACCGACCTCAGAGCAGCTGGTAGATTTCGGGGTACATTATGGAGGGGAGGGGTGCATCTGGGCGAACGCGCGCGCTAGCGTCCTAGCGCGCGCCCCGCTGAAGCGACGGAGCGCGGCTGCAGCAGAAGCTCCGGCGGGTAACGACGTGTGCCGTTAGCGTTTCGTCCGTCGAAGGGTGATTTATCGAGTTCCGGCGGTGCCCCCGGGTCTGTGTTTGCGAGCTGGGTGCGTCCGGTGGGCGTTTCCGCAGCGGTTCAGCTGCGTGTTGCCATCTGCTCACCTTCTCGTTCGGCTCTTCCTGTGCAGTGCGTCAGAATGTGGGTTTTGCACAGCGCGTCTGTTCCTCAGTAAAACCACAGGCGCCCGTGTCCCCGCGTACGTGCGGCTGTGGGCGTGCCAGCTTCCTGCTGCTGCGGCCGCTATGTGAAAAGCAGCACTCGTGACGTCACTGTTTTGTTGTGTGCTCAGAGAGTGCCCCGCCCCCTGAGGCTAATCAGGCTCCTCCCCCTGAGGCCACGGATCAAGGTGAGTGAGCATGCTCTGCCGTGTCTGCACCTATTTTGTCCTCTTGCCGTGCCAGACACTGTTCCTCCCTTACCCATCCCCTATTTAAAAATTTGCTGTACAATCTGTGACTTGTGTGAGGTTGTCGACACTTGGTACTTTTTTCCAAGGTTATTGGGGGGGGGGGGGGCGCAGATCAAATTGATGAAAGTGTGGACACCTGGCCACTAAAACTAACCATTTAGCATACAAGGAAGAAGTCAAAGACAAAGCAAAGGATTATGAGCCAAACCTGCATAGCGTTAGTAAATTAAAGGTACAAATTATGAATGAACTTAAACGCAATGCGCGAAAGATCGGCTGTCGTCTAATTTACAAAACCCAGCTTCATAGCTAACGCAAGCTAGCCAACCATAGTAGGCATACTGACTGCACTGACATAGCTAGTCAGCTACTTACCCATTTACAAGTTGCTCTGTAACTAGCTTTCCACTTGATCTGATATTTTTCTCAGGTTTAAAATGCCTATGTTCATCTGAGAAATAAAATTTGAGCCATTCAGTTAGGACCAGAATGCCAAGTACACCTGACACTTGCTTTTATTAGTTAGCTGACTGCCTCACTTGCCGGCTAGTTAGCATGACTGGCTAACTAGCCAGCCTTAAGTAGATAGCTGTAGCATGTTCCCTTGAAACTTAGCTATATATAGATGCCAAGGTAATGTGAGCTATGTCAGTGTAGTCATGCAACCCCCAACTGACAGTAGAGAATTGACATTTAGTGAGGGGTTGGCAAGCTTGGTGCAAGCCAGACCTGGGTCAAATACGTATTTGTTTTGGATTCAAATATTTTTCTGTGCTGTTGATCTTGCCTGGTGTGATTAAGCCTGCCAATATGACCAGAAGGCGGGGTTTGCACTTTTTGAGAGTATTTCATTGGTTCCAATACACCGGACAAGATCAGATATCAGATCACAAATATGTATTTGACCCAGGTCTGGTGCAAGCATAAATAAGTGCCATTCTATTACCCTGCTCACTAGATTTCCCTGCAGATTTGCTGAAAAACTGGTCACTACATGTGATGGACAAGAAAAAGGACCAATGAGAAAGATGTTCTCTCTCAGGGATCGGCCGCATGCTGTGTAATCCCCTCCCTGAGCTGGTCCCGGTGTCCTGCAGTGCCTGCTGGGATGAAAAACTGGTACTCATTCCCACGGTCCTCGCTGCGCTTCACTAACACCGTGTCTGTCTGTCCGCAGCATGACGGCTCTGCGCAGCTGTGTCTGAGGCCTGCTTTGCTTTAGCCTAGGTCTTAATGCTTGCTCTACAGAACCTGCGGATGCTAAGACGGAACCTGTGGATGCTGAGCTGAAGGCTCCTGTAGATGCTGAGCAGGCCCCTGTAGATGCTGAGCAAGCACCTGTAGCTAATGGGGAAGCCCCCGTAGATGCTGAACAGGGCCCTGTAGCTAATGGGGAAGCCCCCGTAGATGCTGAACAGGGCCCTGTAGCTAACGGGGAAGCCCCTGTAGATGCTGAACCAGCCCCTGTAGCTGCAGAACCAGCCCCTGTAGCTCCAGAACCAGCCCCTGTAGCTGCAGAACCAGCCCCTGTAGCTGCAGAACCAGCCCCTGTAGCTCCAGAACCAGCCCCTGTAGCTGCAGAACCAGCCCCTGTAGCTCCAGAACCAGCCCCTGTAGCTGCAGAACCAGCCCCTGTAGCTGCAGAACCAGCTCCTGTAGCTGCTGAACCAGCCCCTGTAGCTGCAGAACCAGCCCCTGTAGCTGCAGAACCAGCCCCTGCAGATGCTAAGAAGAAACTTCCTTTCGCCGCTAAAAAGAAGCTTCCTGTAGCTACTAAAAAGAAAGTGACTGTAGATACTAAGCAGAAGCTTCCTGTAGCTACTAAAAAGAAGGTGCCTGTAGATGATACAAAGCAGAAGCTTCCTGTAGATGCTGAGCAGCCCCCTGTAGATGCTAAACCAGCCCCTGTAGATGCTGAGCAGGCCCCTGTAGATGCTAAACCAGCCCCTGTAGATGCTGAACCAGCCCCCGTAGCTGCTGAATCAGCTCCTGCAGATGTTGAGCAGAAGCTTCCTGTAGATGCTGAACTGAACGCACTGACCCCGAGCAAACCCACTGACGCTGGTAAGCAAATCCCAACCGCAAAGGTGTGGCCGTGAAATTTTCATTTGTTTATTTGTTTTTGCATGTGTTCTATTCAGCTTCAACAAATTAAGTTCAAAGTTCATCCATTTAAAAACAAATTGTGAAGCTTCTTATCAGGCAAGACTTACGGCTTCATGGATAAGATTTACCTGTACAATTCGTCGCACGTCGGTGACACCCTCTGGTTGCCCGCCGGTCTACTCTTTTGACACTGACCCTGCCATTAAGCACACCCACCACAACATCCAGAAAAAAGCTCAAATGAAGGAGGTCCCTCCCGATTGACGACGTGACTAAATTAAAACCGTGCTTTTTTCCTGGTATAATAATTCTGTCACTTTTGACTTTCTTCCACAGCCCTGCGTCAGCTTATGTTTGACCTTCTGAATATAGCCGATGTAACCTTACACTCTCACATGTCAACGCTTTGAAATATATGCCCTGCACCTGC
The DNA here is from genome assembly GCA_039654925.1 of Anguilla pacifica. Lineage (NCBI taxonomy): Eukaryota > Metazoa > Chordata > Actinopteri > Anguilliformes > Anguillidae > Anguilla > Anguilla pacifica. The sequence goes on along the minus strand of CM077302.1, from coordinate 399,379 downwards.
AATCAGACACTATGATAACATGACCTCATTCATATCTGTCCACTTGCAACAGGTTCCCTGGGGTAAGTCTGCAGTAGAGCAGCACAGCAGTCACATGAAATGTACTCCACGTTATATTAGAATGTGTTTTTATTCTTATTTTTGTATTTCAATGCGTGTGTGTTTTAAAAATTATCACATAGCTAACGGTTGACCATTGTGATCATTTGGAGTCGTTCTCCTAAATGTAATTGCTTCTTCCACTCTGGGTGAAAATGAAAGATAATGGAATGCGTGAGATGAGTACCCCAACGCTCACAAGCGACTGTGGCCGAGCAGGAACTGTGTGTGCAGGAACTCCAGCGTGAGAGCGAACTTCCTGTGGGTGCGTGTGTCTTTGGCGGTGGCTGAAAAGTGTGTGTGGTCTTTGTAATGTACAAGCAAGCCTTGTCCCAAACAGAAAAGCCCCCGGTGAAGGTGGAGGTGGAACCAGTTATTGTGGTTACCCCGTCTCAAGGTGTGTGTGTGTGTGTGTGTGTGTGTGTGTGTGTGTTTGTGTCCGTGTACTTGTCCGCTACCCCTCTGTGTGGAGCAAATAGGCAGTAATTAGCCACTTATCAGTAGGAGTAGAGGGGTGCTTCCATGCTTGGAAGACCCCAGTCACCTGAGATATCACACATTTGCAGTCATCATATCACCCTTTAGCAAGGGGGAGATATGAATCTTGAGCAGTACTTTGAAATCACTTTATAGCAGGACTGATATTACTTCATAAACAGAACTGATACATCAGTCTTTAGTTGGACCGAGACGTCAGCCTTTAGCAGTACTGAGATATCAGTCTTTAGCAGAACTGGGATATCAACCTTTAGCAGCACTGAGATATCAACCTTTTGCAGGGCTGAGATAGCAATCTTTAGCAGTACTGAGATATCAGTCTTTTGCAGGGCTGATATAGAAATCTTTAGCAGTACTGAGATATCAGTCTTTTGCAGGGCTGAGATAGCAATCTTTAGCAGTACTGAGATATCAACCTTTTGCAGGGCTGAGATAGCAATCTTTAGCAGTACTGAGATATCAGTCTTCAATTTGACTGAAAGACGTCAGTCTTTAGCAGAACTGAGATTACCTCACTAGCAGACCTGATGTTACACAGACAGTATTCACAGATAATACAATGTGAGTTCCAATCAATTCCATTTAAATTGAATCAATTTAGGAAATTAAAAATGGCCATAGATCATTATGGGCACTTGTGATTCCATTAATTGAATTGATTGAATTGAATTGAAATGGAATTGACCAAAGCCTGGAATGTTATCCTCCATGAACCCTTTGAAGAGTAGATTTTTTAGAATGTTTTTTTTTCTTCTAAATTCAGTCAGTGTTCTAGAACACTACTGATTCCAATTACCAGTAGTGATTGTGACATCAGCATTAGAATGTTCAGTTAAGAACATTCTAATCACATGTCATGTGACCATGCAGTACACCTGAAAGGGTTGAGGCTGATAACATTGCACTTTCTCTGCTCCTGGGGGCAGAGGGCAGTGGCTCCCGTGCCAGCAGAGGGACATTGTGCTTTCCCCGTGTGAATCCTGTGACGTCATCTGCCGTGTCATCTGTGATGTCACCCGGCTGGTCCATCTCACGCCGCATCCACCGTCCGCCGTCGTCCGGGCGCCTCTGTGTCGCGTCTGTCCGTGTGCTCGTACGCGCTCCCGCCGCGCGCGTGGCGTCCCCGCGTCGCGCGTGCGCCGGCACGCATCACGCTTCCCCATCCCTCGCACGCCCGCGCCTCGCGCGCTTGCTGCCGCCGCTCACCGGCGACAGAGCGAGCGACGGCTCAGCTTCTGTGTCCACCGTGCCTTTGTTGCAGGTATCGCAGACGACGACGCTGCCAGAACCTCGTCGCCGCTGCTTCCGACAGGTTGGTCGCTTTTTGGCAAAACCGTCCCGGCCCATCCTCCACGCAGGCACTGTTGCCACGGAAACCGCATCAGTGTCCTAGGCCGCGCTAAAAAAAAAGCCAGTCGCCGGTGCATTGTTGCAGAGGGTTTGCGGGTTAAGGTCCTCCTGCATAGTGTTGGGATAGTTCCTGTGCACGTTCTTCCCCTTCCAATTTTACGGGACAGTTCACCAATGGGACAGGCTAATTGGGCATTCAGACAAATGGAGGGTGTTTACTGAAGACTCCTGGGCTACTCAGAGGGTACCCCCCTGCATTCCTTGCCAGAATAAGCTTTCTAATCAGCTTTAAAATCAAAGCCATGTACGTGTATGTGCAATAATCTTACATATGTGTTTCATGTTTTCCATATCTGTGCACAATGTCAAAAATAAACATGTAGTTGGTCTTCTATACAGGACCTTTATATGCTACCAATGTCATATAAAGGGGCATGTAAGACAGCATGTAGTATGTGTGTACACATACATTACATAGGTGAGATGTATGTCCACTGCACATACTATTTGTGATGCATATGTTTGGTACCATTGCATATACTATTTGTCATGCATATATGTTTGTACCATGTTATATATGTACTCATATATGTGAGATTAACTTCCAAGGTAACCTGGTTTCAGACTGTATCACTGTTGTGGATACAGTATATTGGTATTTATATTTTGATCTGTTGTCATGTTATTGTTCCACAGTGAAAAAACTGTAATTAATCATGGAAAAAGTATTATAATTTGCCACTTCAAAGGCAGCACAATTGATGACTAAAAATACAAATTAGTCTCAATAGCAATGCTCAAAATACCACTTTTAGTATTAATATTCCAAAAATGCAAATCAGCCTCATCATACGAGTTTTGGCTCAGAGACTGTGGAAGCTTCATGTGCCCGTGCATGGATGGGGGAGCATACGTGTACGTGTGCATACGTGCTCATGTGCGTGCAATGTGTGCGTGCGTGCGTGTGTGTGCAGACCTGCGTGCGATGGCTTTCCCTTTGTGCTTTTCTCCTGCACATAACGTGTCCTGTACGTTTGTCTTTGTCTCCGTTCAGATGATAGTGTCTCCCAAGCAGCCCAAGGAAGAAAGGACTCAGGTAATGCTACGAATGCTATGCTGTGGCGGTAACTCTGACGGGAGCGCGGGCGCGAGCGGAGAACGGGCGTTCTCCTCGTCCTCCGCCGACTCCTCCGGTCACGAGCCGACAGCAGGGTCGCGTCAGAAGAGAGCTAGCCCGCGGTATTTTAGGTTACCGAAAGTTAATAATAATAATAATAATAATAATAATAATAATAATAATAATAATAATAATAATAAAAATAATCATAGCTGGGAACTGAAATGGTAGGCACACAAACCATGTCCTCGGAGCCGTTTGCCCAAAAGACGGAAGTAGAGAGGTGTGGCATGGAAGACTTGCACTGAGGTAGAGAGGCAGTAGACTTGCGGAAGACTGGAAGACTTGTGGAAGCAGAGGCTTTGCAGAGATGGAGGCAGGCTGGAAGACTCACTGAAGAGAGGGCAGGCCTGAAAGTCTCGCGTTGAAAGACGGAAACGTTTTGCATCTTTCGCTTTCCCGAGATGCAAAAAGTTGACCGAAAATGGATGCCACCTCTCAAATGACATCACTCTGATGGACGTGAAGGATGGCGCTGATGTTGCCTCAGTGTTGTTTGCGTTGTTCCATGCTTTTCATGTTGACAGTTTGCTTAATTCATGTGTGCAAATGTGCTTGGTCTATAGGGTCTATGCGTGTGCTTGCATCTGTGTGTATGTTCTAGCTGATGTGTGTGTATGTGTGTGTTTGTGTGTGTGTGTGCGTGTGTTTTTTTTTTTCTCAGGTGGGTAGTATTTGGTGTGTGTGTTTACATCTGTGTGTATGTTGAGAGAATGTGTGTGTGTGTTTTTTCGCAGGTGGGTAGTATTTGGTGTGTGTGTTTACATCTGTGTGTATGTTGAGAGAATGTGTGTGTGTGTTTTTTTCGCAGGTGGGTAGTATTTGGTGTGTGTGTGTGTGTGTGTGTTTGCATCTGTGTGTATGTTCTAGCTGAAAGAATATGTGTGTGTGTGTGTGTTTTTTCTCAGGCAGGTAGTATTTGGTATGCGTGTGCGCGCGCGCGTGCGTTCCCTCTGGTCACATGGCGTGCGTGTCTGTTAAAAACGCAGTGTGGTCCCTGGGAGAGGGCCAGCCTCCGGAGGACGCCGACAAGCAGCAGCAGAACAACTCGGAGCTCTCCACCCTCCTGATCGAGAAGCCCCAGGGCGGCTCCATCACCGTGGGTGAGAGCTCCGGGGCGTGGCGCTACCCACTGAGCGGGGAGGGGGCGCTCACAGAGCCCCCTGATACCAGCCCCCCCCCCCCCCCCACGACCGCATGCTCCATGACATTAGCATTACAGGCATTTAGCAGACGCTCTTATCCAGAGCACACAACTTTTTACACAGCATTAACACAGCATCCATTTATAAAGCACTTATAAATACTGAAGTAGTGCAGGTTAAGTACCTTACTCAAAGGTACAACGACAGTGTCCAAACCAGGAATCGAACCTACAAGTTCCTTACCCATTACTATACAACATATGTCCACACACTACATAACTCGATGCCAAATGGCTGCAGGCTACAAGGTATTCTTCCAAAAGGGTCAAACACCTGTCGCTCATGCAGAAATTAGCTTGCCTGGGGGGGGGGGGGCCTTGATTGTATGTCAGTGAGTGGTGGTGCTGATACGCTGTGACCACTAGGGGGGGACATCACGTTCATTGCGAAGGTGGAGGCCAAGGACCTGCTGAGGAAGCCCACCATTAAGTGGTTCAAAGGGAAGTGGATGGACCTGGCCAGCAAGACCGGCAAGCACCTGCAGCTGAAGGAGAGCTTCGACCGGCAAACGAAGGCAAGGGCCTGCACAGCCTCCCCGAGACTCAAACGCTTCATCGCCCAAAAACAACCCGCGTTTTAAACCCGTATTCTAAATTTGAATTCAATCTGACAGTAGTTACACTAGTTCCTCCCTGCCCCGTTGATAAATGGCTCACTTTCTCTTCCACTGAAAGTAGGCCACTTCCTGTTCCGCGGTTAAACGGTTCCCTTTCCTGTCCGACTGAAAAATATGTCCCTTCCTGTCCCACTGAGATACCGGTCCCTTCCTGTCCACTGAATTCTGTTTATCGCCTGCAGATCCACACTTTTGAGATGCACATCATCAAGGCCAAAGAAAACTACGCTGGGAATTACAGGTGCGAGGTCACCTGCAAGGACAAGTTCGACAGCTGCTCCTTCGATTTGGAGGTCAAAGGTGTGTAAGGCTTCGCACTCGGGGGGGGGGGGCAACGAAATCGAGGACGTTTCATCCGGCAGAGACAGGAAGTAATAAGCACCCACAATGCTCTCTTTCAGAGGCTGCAGACGCCTCTTCAGCCATGGATATTCGGTCAGCTTTTAAGAGGAGGTGAGAGGACTCGTACGGACGAAACCTGTATCCTTTCCGCTCCTGAAAGCAGTCAAGAACCTGCATTCCACACAAACTGTGCCATTGTGTTATGGATTTGGATTATGTGGACTTTCGTGGTTTTGTTTAGTGGGATGTTTTTGTCTTATTATGGAAAGCCTACCAGAAGGATTATTTTTTTTTTTTTAAATAAGGCTGGTAGAAGCCATTTACATCATGAATATGTTATAATCTGTAATATATATAATTTCAGTTCAAGTCAATTGTCTCAAAATGTATATTTTTGTATAGATGCGTATACATTTGTATTTGCATATTTCTATGGTGTTGTCTTCATTTTAAGGGACCAATGAAACGGTATGTTATTGAAGGAAATCTCATGAGGCTGAGTGCCTCCATTTGTAATGAGCGAGTAGGAAGGCTTCATACTGTACACAGTAAAATGCCCAGTGTTAATTCAACTCTGACAGAGTACATGTGGTCATGTGAGTGGGGAGTTGAACCATGTGTACACTGTGAGAGTTTAACACTGGACATTTTACTGTGTACATTTTCTGAAAATGACCTGCTATAAATTTCCTTGTAAAGGTCTACTATGGTCACGCATGACACACATGCTAATGGTTTGGATAGATCTGTGTCAGTAACATCTTTGAATTTCTTCTTGTTGACAACAGCAATGAAGGACAAGAAGACGCAGGCGAGCTTGACTTTAGTGGTCTTCTTAAGAAGAGGTGAGAATAATGGCGCCCCCTAGAGGACGGAGGCCTTTTTATCTCTTCTACACACCACTGCCAATGGCCGCTTGACCTCCAGCTGGTTTTTGACAGTTTTTTTTTTTTTTTTTTAGTGATTGAGTTTCTTTTTTCCAAAATCTTCTGAATTGCTGATATTTAGTGTGTTAATTTGAACACGTTCTTGACATTGAGGTATTGTGTGCGAATCTTTGCAGTACATTCAGATTAAAGAACGACATGTTTTAATATGTTCGTAAATCTACAGTGCTTAAGTGAGAACAGGAAATTAATTGTCATTGTATTGTGCATTAAGCCCTGCTAAGATTTCTGCATTTCTACATTGGGGGTTAAAGCAGTCTGTTTTTGCCAGCAGCAACAGGACCAACAGATGACATTACTTATTCAATATTTTTTGTTTATCTCAGACCGATAATGTACACATAAAAAGACACAATTGGCATTCAAAGGGAAGGACAAACTGTTTTTTTTGCAGTTAGATTCCATGCAGTGACACCTGTATTTGCGCTTGTCTCTTCTGTTTTTGCATTCAGAATGAACAGGTTAGTAAAGTGAATGAGTATTTAAAACATTAGACCTTACTGAGGGTAAGTGGCACAATCCTGTAGTCTCACTGCAACTACAGGAAAGTGAACAAAATCAGAGTGTTGGCCTACAGCCGGGTAACACTTCATTTAAAACGCAACATTTATAAATGTTTCATTAAGTGACAATTAATAAACAGTTTATAAATGATGTTGTAAAATAGTGTTACCGCTAAGCTGTAACTGTGAAGGTAAACCCTTGTACCACAGTCTGTTAGCTTGAGTGTTCTTTGATGTACCTGGTTCAAGCAACCCCATATTTTCTCTAGGTTGCTTGCCTCGATGCGTTCCGACATCGAGAATCGTTTCTGAAAGGAGTGCAGGGAAATCTCCGAGCGATTCCGATCGGTCGATTTCCACGCCGCCCGACTAATTGTCTTGCGTCTGGATGACTAATTTTCACGTCGCGGGGGGACGGCGAGCGCTGGCTGCGTATTCGCGTCCGCGGTTTTCCGTGCGCGAGAGGACACAAAGGGTTAAACCCGCGGAGGCAAAGGGATGGGCGATTTTCATTCAGCAGGGTGAGAGAGAGCAGGACACACCCCTCTGAGCCACTCAGACTGATACCAGATCGGTCCATTCTGCCTCAGAGCCAGGCCCTTCTGCCACATGTATTTGTGAGATTGAGGTGACTGAACTATCCAATAAATCGGCCAGCCGTAGGAATGACAATACAAAAGTGTTGTTATGATCTCTGGCAAATACTCAAAAGGAAGATGCGTGCTCTCGTCTAAGATGCTTGATAGTATTTAGAGACATTTTTATTATCATTTTCTTTGCTAAACGTGCCACCAAACTGTAATATTTTGACCTTGGTTGACACAAAATTGCAAAAACTTTCTTTACAGAAGAGAACATTGAATATGAAGTCAGTGCTCATTTACATTAGCGTCACACTCTTCACAACAAATTTTCACTTCCTGTTTCCTTTAGTAGGACTGACACTGCCTGTTGCTCCTGATTGCTACCACACTGTAAGTGGGCATCGCCATAGTGACTGCAGAACAGGGGACCGTTTAGGTGCAGTGTGTGATATGTCACTCCATACGGTCACGTGACCAAACCAGAGGACAGGTAGAGTAAAGACTACGCCCATCCCTCTGTGCGACACGTTCTGAGGAACCCCTGGAAACAAAAGCCGCTGCAGAAAACAGTTCCCTATAAATAAATAAAAAACCAGCCCCCAGAGAAGCTGTAGAATCCTCTCCCAAGTAAAGATACCAGTCTCAGACTCACTTTCGAGACCAGTACCAGATCATTTAAAAGCACCAGCGTCAGACAAGACACACAGCACAGATTAAAAATGATTAAAATCACTGGCTGCCAGATTCAGTGCAGCCTATCGGCGTAAATGACGGCAGTCACAGATTCGTAGTCTGCTCTACACGAAAAAACTGCCCGGTTCCTCAGGACGCGTCGCGAATGCCTCTCCAACGCCCCGCCCTAACACCCCGCCCCTTGTTTTTTTTTTTTTTTTTTTTTGCGGAAAAAAAAAAACACCAGGGAGGTGAAGCAGCAGGACGAGGGCCCGCAGGTGGACGTTTGGGAGATCCTGAAGAACGCCAAGCCCTGCGACTACGAGAAGATAGCCTTCGAGTACGGCATCACCGACCTGAGGGGGCTGCTCAGGAGGCTGAAGAAGACCAAGAAGGTGGAGAAGAAAAGTGAAGGTGCTGACGCGTTTTTAACGAAACACTTCATTCCATGCTTTCTTTGCCTTTCGTTGCTATGCGGGTGTACTCCACCCTTGTAAAATCCAGCAAGGTCCAGCCCCAATCCTGGCATCCATTACCCGTCCATGTCGCCTCACGCGCTTAAGCAAACATTCCCCAGGGAGCAGGCCACGCCCGGCTGGATCGGCGCCCATTCCGGCTGACCCCTCAGGCCAGAGTCGGCGCAGATCCGGCCCGGAGTCACTCGCTATCCGGGGTCCGGGGGGTACTGAATTTTCTCTTCCAAAGAACCTCGATACAGTAAATGCCCCTTGTTTCGTTTTTGAAGCATTCGCCAAGAAGTTGGATCCGGCCTACCAGGCCGACAAAGGCGGGAAGATCCGGATGGTGGTGGACCTGGCTGACCCCACCGTGGAGCTGAAGTGGTACAAGAACGGCCAGGAGATCCGGCCATCGCCCAAGTAGGCCCCGCCCCTTTCATTTTTTGTCCTACATCGTTTCTTCCTTTACTGACTTTACTGTTTCCTCTCTCCATTTTTGTCATGGATGAAAAACATTTTTTGGGGACGAGGGGGTCCCCATTTGTGGGGGGTCTTCCTGTCAAAATGGTTTTCATTTATGGTCGGATCCCCTCTGTTGGGAATCTGGTGTTTTGTTGTTGAGTTTTTCATTGTTGTTCTTAGTCCTGTGAGCAGGAAAATGGTGGTACCTCTCTTACAGGCATTTAACCTAGCTCTGTAGCTTCACTCTCAAAAAAGGGTGCGTTAACATCCAACATTTTTGGGTTACTACTTCTGTCTTACTTTCAACAGCTTTTGTGTCAAAGTCACTGCTTTTGTGTTACAAATATACAATTTATATGTTACAAAGGGAGACGTTTCAACAAACTGTTGAAGGTAACACAAAATGTGTCGTCCTAGACTAGATACGGAGGTGTGTTTAAAAAAAAGGACACGTTATCTGTTGTTTTTTGACACATCTGTTTTGAGAGTGTGGTATTATTACAGGGCAACATGCTTCCTGCATGTTACCAGTGCCTTTACAGGGCCATAGTGGGGAGGTTAAAGCCATCTGGGAGGTTATTGCAGTTTTCCGTTACCTGATCTCTGGTGGCATACGTTTCCCAGGATTCCCTGTCCTCTCTGTTGATCTCTTTTGTTGTTGCTGTGTGGCTAATGGCTCTTCCAGTCTGCTCCAGGCATGATGTCACTCTGTCCCTGTATTCTCTATGTCTGTCATGCATTTCCATGGTGACTCGTCCTCTCTGCCATAACCTCCACCCCCTCCGTGCCACGCCCCCCTGTTCCGGCTCCTCTGCCAAACCCAAGTTCAAGGAAGTAAGTCCACCGGGCCACACTGCTACTTCTGGACTGGTTCTTGCCTCCTCTGTACAAGAATGTTGGTAATTTGGGGCATATTTCTGGAATCTGGTCCTTCAACACTCTCTGCGGGGGCATGTTCATCCTCTGTGCTCAATAACAAAGTTACAGAGAATGGAGGCCTGCCTCCTGGTCAGTAACCTAGTTACTGAAGCAGGAGCCAAACCCCTATGCTCAGTAGCTTGGTTACTATTGCTGAAGCCCCGCCTCTGTGGTCAGTTACTAGGTTACTGGGGCATTAGCCCTGCAGATGTGCCACCCAGATTCTGGAATATGTCCTCAGAAACTGTATGCATGCGGTGGATGTTGCTATGGACATTGTGAGTGTGTGTGTGTGTGTGTGTATGTGCGTGTGTGTGTGTGTGTGTGGGGGGGGAGGGTGTGTGATAGGTGCTGGATTCTTGGCAGCAATTGTGGTGGATCCAGGTGAGGTCTGGATTGAGTTAGTACGGAAATACGCCAAAGACTGAGATAAACCAGTTTGGGTGAGGTTCTGAGGTTCTGCTCTGAAACCGCAAGGACAGAATCAGGCTTAATCCCAAGTCTTTAATTTCATCAGTCTGACCTCTGAGTCTTAACTTAACTTCATCAGAATTTCACCAGTTAAAATACTACCCAGCTCTTGCACGCATAGGGTTTCTGTGCCTATTTTAGCTTGTGCGGACTACGTACAGCAGCCGCCACAGTGTGGGACAGTGCACCAAGCTGCCTATATTCTCGCCATCTAGCTGTGAGATTGATGTGAGGTGGCAGAGGCAGAGCAGCGGCCTGACTGTCGGGCTCCCTCCACAGGTACATATTTGAGCACAAGGGCACCCAAAGGATCATGATCATCAACAATTGCAACATGCAGGACGACGCCGCCTATTCCGTCTCCGCCGGCAACGAGAAGTGCTCAACGGAGCTGTTTGTGAAAGGTACTGCCGCCCGGCCAATGAGAGCGGGGTGTTTGCCGAAGGCGCCGCCTCCCAACCAATCGGAGTACGGCGTTTGTAGAAGGCGCCGCCTCCCATCCAGTGCTATTGGCCATGCTATTGCCATGCTCTCTGTTGTTCCATCCTGATGAGGTCACTGTCTTTCCCTGGCAGAGTTACCGGTGACCATATCCAAAGAGTTGGCAGATGTTCATACAACAGTGAATGAGCGAATTGAGTTGGAATGTGAAGTGTCTGAAGCAGGAGCTCAAGTGAAATGGTACATATTTCTCTTCTTGGCTTGTGTTCCCATCTGTCTGCGTGGTTCTGAGGGTGTGGTTGCTGTGTTTCTGTGTGTGGTTCTGAGGGTGTGGTTGCTGTGTGTCTGTGTGGTTCTGAGGGTGTGGTTGCTGTGTTTCTGTGTGTGGTTCTGAGGGTGTGGTTGCTGTGTTTCTGTGTGTGGTTCTGAGGGTGTGGTTGCTGTGTTTCTGTGTGTGGTTCTGAGGGTGTGGTTGCTGTGTTTCTGTGTGTGGTTCTGAGGGTGTGGTTGCTGTGTGTCTGTGTGGTTCTGAGGGTGTGGTTGCTGTGCTGCTGTCTGTGTGGTTCTGAGGGTGTGGTTGCTGTGTTTCTGTGTGTGGTTCTGAGGGTGTGGTTGCTGTGTTTCTGTGTGTGGTTCTGAGGGTGTGGTTGCTGTGTTTCTGTGTGTGGTTCTGAGGGTGTGGTTGCTGTGCCTCTGTGTGGTTCTGAGGGTGTGGTTGCTGTGTGTCTGTGTGGTTCTGAGGGTGTGGTTGCTGCGCTGCTGTCTGTGTGGTTCTGAGCGAGTGGGCTTTGTCTCTTCCTTCAGGCTGAAGAATGGTGTGGAAGTTCCAACTGGGGTGCGGTCACGGTACCGGGTGAAGAGTGACGGGACCAAGCACTTCCTGATCATCGAGGACGCCTCGCTGGAGGACACGGGAACCTACTCCATCATGGCCTCCGGGGGCACCAGCGAAGCCCGCATTCAGGTGGACCGTAAGTTCCTTCCCCCCCTGTCTACGCCAGTCCAGATCCACGTGCATTCGCAGAGCCGTTCTGGGTTGACCTCTCTCTCCCTCTCTGTCTCTTCTCCGCTTTCTCTCCCTCTCCCCTCCTCTTCCTCCTCCTCCTCCTCCTCCTCAGTAAAGCCTCTGAAGATCTTTCAGGACCTCACTGACCAGACGGTTCGTCTGGGGCAGCCCCTCAAGCTGCACTGTGAGATCTCCCCGGGGAACGTTCCCGGCCGCTGGTACAGGAACGGTCAGCTGCTCCAGCCCAGCGACCGCGTGAACATCTTGCACAGGGCCAAGTGGGTTGCTCTCCCGGCCAATCGGAGGCCGCAGTGTTCCTCGGCCAATCGGCTGTTCTTTTCCCGTGACCCAACCCCTTCTCTCTTTCTCTCGCTGTGTTTTGTTGCCACAGGAACCACAGACTAGAGATAGAAGCTGCCACGATCCACGATGCTGGGGAGTACACTTTTGTGCTGGAGGGGTATAATGAAGGCCTCGCTTGTAAAGTCCACATCATAGGTACAGCACTGACGCCGCAGCACAGACGTGATGGTACTGATCTACAGTACCGATCCAGTAGCTACTAACACAGAAGAGAAACAACCCCATGAGCAAAAGCCAAAATCTAGATGTCTAGAAGGGCGGAAATCTTGGCTGAGAGACGTTATCACATAAACAGACTAGGTTAACCCCAATAAAGCACAGGTTTTTAGCCTGGTTACACCCTTGTTGGCCTAGAAAACCTTTACTTTTGTAGCCGAGTTTTGACGTTTCACCAAATTCTCACCACAAAAATGTTCACTGGGAAAAGAGATGAACAGAGATGGATATTTTGATCCCCCCCCCCCCCCCCCCCGCCTCCAGATCCCCCTAGGGCGCACCTCGAGAGCCTGAACTTCCCCGACAACACCGTGACCATCGTGGCAGGAAACAAACTGCGTGTGGAGGTCCCCATCACTGGAGAACCCGCACCCAGGGTGGTGTGGATGAAGGGGGAGAGGGTGAGAGTGATTGTGTGTGGGGGTAAAGGGAGTGATCAGCTCGGTCTAGTTTAGAGGCTCTCTAACCTGATCCTGGGGGACCCCTGCGTATGTTAGCTTTCGTTCCAACTACAACTGCAGTCCCAGGATTTTAGCAATTGGTAATTTTTCTTAATTAGATGCTTTTCATGCTTAGAGGGATTATTTACCCTCTTTAGCCACATTTTGTCAGAAACAGCTATGCATGCCATGAAGAATAAAAGTCCCACGTTTACATTGTGCTTATTGTGCCATTTGCAAACAACTACAGAAAAAGAGGTAAAAAAATTTTAACTGATGAAATTAAAGACTGAGGTGAATCAGTAGGCTCCTAATTTGTGAAATTGTCCACACCTGGCCACTGAAACTAACCATTTGGTAGATAACAAAGAATTCAAAGATAAAACAAATGCTAAAGATTCCAAACCTGCATTGTGATAATAATATTTAAAGAAAAAAATTATGAAAGAACCTAAACACATGTGTTCAACAACCTTAATTGAACAAGAGATCGGGTGTAACAAAAGCCAGCATACACAGGGTCCCCCTGGACCAAGTCTGAGAACCACTGACGTAGTGCAATGGCGGTAAATGGGAAGAGCGTGGCAGAGGAGATTGCTGTTTAACTGTCAGCCTGTGGGCCTCATTCAAAGGTGATCATGGAGACTGGGAATCGGGTTCGGGGAGAGACGTTTGCTGACTGCACCAGCCTCACCATCGACGTGGCAGAGCGAGAGGACACAGGGAACTACAACATCGTGCTGCAGAATGAAGCGGGAGAGGACAAGGCCACCATCAAAGTCAAGGTCGTGGGTATGAATCAGAGCTGATCCGAGGGTCATGGGTATGAGTCTCAGTGCTGATATCAGAGTAGTGTAAAGGAGTCTCAGTGCTGATATCAGTGTAGTGTAAAGGAGTCTCAGAGCTGATATCAGAGTAGTGTAAAGGAGTTTCAGTGCTGATATCAGGTTGTGGGTACAGAAAGTTCTCTTCTCCTTCAGACATTCCTGACCCCCCTGAGCCCCCAATAATAACTGAGATTGGAGGAGACTGGTGCTCAATGACCTGGGAACCCCCCATCTATGATGGAGCATCACCTATCTTAGGTATGCAATGTGTGTGTGTTGTAGCAGCCTGTGTGATTTACCTCAATGTATGAGTGTATTGTAGGTGAGTATGTTTGTGTATGTTATTGATCTTTGTTTATAATGTATATGTACTGTACTGTTTGCTTGTGATATAAAATTGTTATATAATTTGTTGTGTGTGTAGAGAGAATGCTTTAAAAATGTTTTCATGTATGTCGCGGTGACATGTTATAAATTTTGTTTGTGTTTATGCATGTAGTGAATGCAACACTGTGGATAATATAATTGTGTGTGTGCGTGTGTGTGTGTGTGTGTTCACTGCAGGGTACTTCATTGAGAGGAAGAAGAAGCAGAGCTCCAGGTGGATGAGGCTGAACTTTGACCTTTGCGTGGAGACCACCTTTGTGCCCAAGAAGATGATCGAGGGGGTTCCCTACGAGGTTCGAGTGTCTGCAGTGAACGCCATCGGCCCGTCTCGCCCCAGCGAACCCTCCAAGTCGTTCGTGCCTCTGGGTTAGTACCCACTGCCCTCGTTAAAGGTGTTTCCATAGTGATTCTGCACAGGGGCCTCCTAAAATACACCCATCCCCCATTCGCCCGCAGCGGTGACCAGCGAGCCCACCATGCTGGTGGTCGATGATGTCACGGACGACACGGTGACGATTAAATGGCGGCCCCCGGAGACCATTGGCGCCGCAGGGCTGGACGGGTACACCGTGGAGTACTGCCTTGAAGGGAGTAAGGAGGCCGCCATCCCAGCTGCAAGGACAACACTGATCCGATTGGCCAATCAGCAGCCACATGATACAGGACAGAATGATTCTTGACAGAGCATTAGCGATCATTGTGTTGGGTTTTCATTTGCTACACTTCTGATGGAACAGTTGAATTTTGCTTTAATTGCTTTTACGAATCTGGCGAAGATCTTTGCTTTGAGTAGGACAGACGAGATTCAGGGTAACAGCCACAAGGGGTGGGACAAACTGAATTATGGGTAATGACCCTTGGTGTGATCTGACCCACAGCGGACGACTGGATCATGGCTAACAAGGAGCTGATTGAGAAAACCAGGTACACAATCACGGGGTTGACCCCCGAGACCAAGATTAAAGTGAGGGTGAAGGCAGTCAACGCAGCAGGAGCCAGCGAACCCCGGACTCTCCAAACCGCTATCCTGGTCAAAGAGGTCGTAGGTGAGCTCCTGCCCCACCCAAAAAAACACTTACAGGTCAATACCAAGGTGCCACCCGCAGCATTACTGAGACATGTGACACGCTTGCAACCATGCACTGGCCCTTGAAACACAGCGTGAGAATTCGGTTGACCTTTCACCTTCTACCTCCGACCCCTGCAGAAAATCCTAAGATCCGTCTGCCGAGGCACCTGAAGCAGACTTACACACGCAAGGTTGGAGAGGTCGTTAATCTAGTGGTACCCTTCCAGGTAAGGCAATGTTGCAGGTGAAGTTTTACATTTTGGTGGCTCTTATTGTGAAAAAATAGACACCTGTGTCTTGTTTGCCTCTTCCTGCATGGGTGTAACTCGAGCGGGGCTGGGTTGACTTTCCATACCGAAGCGCTAACACTGTGAGAGAGTCGGAATCATTGGCCAGTTCTATTAAGGCCATCTCGCAATTCCTTGTTGGTTGCTAGGGGAAACCACGGCCCAAGGTCACCTGGACGAAGGAGGGGAAGGAAGTGGATCCCACGCAGGTGAACATCCGCAACACGGACTGCGACAGCATCATCTTCATCCGCAAAGCGGAGAGGAAGCACTCGGGGAATTACGAGATGACTGTGAAGGTGGAGAACTTTGTGGACACCGCCATCTTGGACATACAGATCGTGGGTGAGTCCGTCTTAGGCAAGCAGACTGTGGCGGTCAGATAGCCAATACGGCAGACCTGAGCAAATTGAAAAGGCTCACATACTTTGCCTGGCTGACTTTGCCCCCGCCACAGACCTCCCCGGACCCCCGAGCACAGTGAAGATAGCGGATGTGTGGGGGGAGAATGTATTTCTGGAATGGACCCCCCCAAAGGACAATGGCAACGCTGCAATAACAGGATACACCATCCAGAAGGCTGACAAGAAGACTATGGTGTGTTTGTGTGTGTCTGCTCAGTGGTATATTTTTCTCTCTGTCACGGGATTGGTATATGTTTGTGTGTAACAGAACTTGTGTATGTCCCTGTGTAACAGGAGTGGTGTATGTCTCTCTGTGTAACAGGAGTGGTGTATGTCTCTGTGCAACAGGAGTGGTGTATGTCTCTCTGTGTAACAGGAGTGGTGTATGTCTCTCTGTGTAACAGGAGTGGTGTATGTCTCTGTGTGCAACAGGAGTGGTGTATGTCTCTGTGTAACAGGAGTGGTGTATGTCTCTGTGTAACAGGAGTGGTGTATGTCTCTGTGTAACAGGAGTGGTGTAGGTCTCTGTGTGTAACAGGAGTGGTGTAGGTCTCTCTGTGTAACAGGAGTGGTGTATGTCTCTCTGTGTAACAGAACTGGTATACGTATCTGGAGCACTACCACCGCAACTGCATCACCGTCACAGACCTGGTGGTGGGGAACGAGTACTTCTTCCGCGTGTTCTCGGAGAACATGTGCGGACTGAGCGAGACCGCCACGGCAACCAAGGACAGCGCGTTCATCGCCAAGACGGGTACGGCCTACTCCTATTGGGTGGGTGGGGGGGGGGGGCGTGGTCAGGCAGTCGGCCGACCAATCCTGGCTCCCGGTGGGGATTACTCAGGGACTCTGTCCCTCAACCTTCTGTTTCAGGCCTCAACGTGAAGGCTCCGGACTTCAAGGATCACGACTTCAACGAGGCGCCTCAGTTCACCCAGCCCCTGGTCAACACCTTCGCCATCGCCGGGTACAACACCACGCTCAACTGCAGCGTCCGCGCCAACCCCCGGGTACCGTACCTCACCTTAATCCACCTCTCTAAAACCCAGCTACTCAGGAACGCGTACAGCAGTCCTCCAACCCAACCTGCGCCAACTTGTGCTTTATAAGGCAGGGAATCTAAAACAGAATTAACTTTGGTGGTACTTATTATGGTTTTTATTTCTTTTCTTTTTTTTTTAACGGTTTCCTTAAGGAAAAGATTTGGACAAGATTTGCATGGATTGACAGAGTTTAAGCTTCATTTACGCTTTAAGCGTTTTTTTTTTTTAAAAGTTAGCATAGTTTTAAGTTCGGATAGTTAACTTGCGTTTAGGCGCTTTGGCGATGATTTGCACACGCGCTCGCTGGCCTGGGAATGTTTGTAACCAGGCCCGAAACGGCAGTAGGCTCGGCGACGTTCTCTCGCGCAAGAGCGTCCGCTAGACGACTTTAGCACTTGTAGCATTTTGCGCCTCTGTCCCTCCCCCCTTCCCCCGGCCACAGCCCAAGGTGATGTGGATGAAGAACAAGATCATCATCGTGGACGACCCCCGCTATCGCATGTTCAGCAACCAGGGCGTGTGCAGCCTGGAGATCCGCAAGCCCAGCCCCTTCGACGGCGGCATGTACTCCTGCAAGGCCATCAACACCCTGGGCGAGGCGCAGGTGGAGTGCAAGCTGGAGGTCAAAGGTCAGTGTCGGGTGCGGCCCGCCTCGGGCGCAACCTATATAAAGGAGACGTGGGAACATCGAAGGCGGCCACGGTCCAGCTTCACTGGGATCATCCCTGTCAATATTTCACGTTCTGAAATACTGTCTCTGACATTAGGCTTACGCAGCGGGATGCCCCCCTGTGAGTTTTGGGGCCTTGTTCCGCGTGGCTGGGCATTATCAGGCCCGGCCCGGCCCGCAATCCCACATGCCTCAGCGAGCAGGGTAAACCTTGCAAACTGAGTCTAAATACCAAGCGCTCTCACATCTAGTGAAACAAACTTGAAATTCGCGAGCCTAGCGTTACAAAGCTAAAGAGAATTACCTGAGGTTGCTGAGTATATTCTTGCTGATGACTTTTGTCTCGAGGAAGAGTCGCTCTAAACTCCTCCCTGTTGCCAGTCTGTTTTCTATGCATCGAATCAGCAAAACACAAGAAGGTGAGACCTTCATAAAGCACAATTTCTATCACATTTGCAGCATACTGGCACAAAAAATTAACTGATGATGGACAACTCTCACATCCACTCCATGTTCAGATCAGTACAGCCTTCTTTGTGTGGATAAATTTGGTTTAACTATAATCCTGCCGCGACAGAAATGGTGATTCTTTACACGCTGTGATTAAAATAAGTATGGATGCGTACTGCCCTACAGCTCACAGAGTGAAAACAAGGAACCGGCCTCTCCTCACACAGCAGATGCCTCACCCTATTTTCTCTGTCCAACCAAGAGCTTTCCCAAGGTTTATTTTGTGGGGGCTTAAATTATGTTCCCTTATTATACGTTTCCTGTGATGTGCAGTCTATTTTGTCTTTTGTTTTGATGTCCTGACACCACTGATGTGTTTCATGTTTTTAAAAAAAGAATGTTTTAAGAGGGGTCTAGTTGAACTTTGACCTGCTCCATATTTGACCCCCTTTTTGTGAACACTGAGCATTAACCATTCATGTATCCTGAACTTGCGTGCAAGCCATTAGTAATGACATCATAGTCATGTGACATATGTATAATCTAACTGCTGCATTCCTCCTCTCACCCTTAGCCAACTGCAGCCTCTTTAACGTACCCGCAGTCCACCACAGAACCCTAAACATACTCAAACTCCCACAATCCACCACAGTGCCATCAGCACTCTGAATCCCATAGTCCACCATTGATCTTTCGACACAAAATGGCTCTGTTTCCTAATGTCATTCACAATCCCAGTCTCCCTTAGTCTCTCTAGGTGCATGAATATATTCTGTTTTATAAGATTTGGAATCGGTATCCTCTCATTGATGTGTGCCCGGGAATATGAATAACTCCATTATGTCAGGTATGATAGTTACTAAAAAAAACATGAAATCCCTCAAAATGCTTATTTCTACCTGTAATATGGCTTTAACACTTGGTTAGTGTGGTCTACCCACCCCCCCCCCCTCCCAAAACAGACCTTACCCCCCCCTCCCAAAAACAGGCCTTACCCCCCCCCCCCAAAAAAAAAACAGGCCTTACCCATTCCTGTAAAATCTGTTAACCCCTCTTCTCTTCTCTCCCCTCAGTCACCCTGGAGTGAATGTGTGTTCTCATCCAAGGTAAGCTTTCATATGGATTAGGCATATGAAGCTTATGTCATCCATTCTGTGTAATCAGCCATTGTTCCGGTAGTGTGGGGAAGCAGGCAGCCCAGGTCCTGTGGAGGGGGGGGGGAGGGGGGGCTGTTAAGTGACTTTTTTTTGGAAGGGGAGGGGGGGGGGGCGATTTCTCAGCTGGCCAGAAGCTCTGCCGGGTAAGCTCCTATGGTATAATTTACTTGTGGTCGTGGATGGTTGTGACATGTAGCGTGGATCTGCATGGGGATGTTCGTGCGGTCTGTGGGCGTCTGTGTGTCCGTATGGGCGGTCTGTGGACGTTTGCGTGTTCTGTCCGTGTGAGCGGGGGGGCGGTGTCGTTTTGGTCTGTCTGTCTGCCGTGCCGAAATGCTCCACTGGCTTCCTGTGCTCCTCGCTAAATCCCTTCCGTTTCGCGTGCGCCGTTTGTCGCACAGAAGGTGAGTAACTCCCGCCAGACCTGAATAGACGATCACAGACTTCACTAGTTTGCCTTCACGGACGCCGGTAGGCCACGACAAGGTCTGTTCAACTTATTGCTCACATTTCACTGACAGAACCAAAATGCAATACAAATTTATATTAAAATAATGGAAGAAAATGTGCTCATTGCACTCCAACGAAGGTCTTAGCACTGAAAGCTCAGTAATAGACCTCTACTTAATCCCAGTGTGCCAGACTTTCTTTCCTTCATATTACACTTTTTTAAAATCAATGTATAGCAATTATAGTATAGTTCAATTTTCATATTCAATTTTTAATTGCTGACACATTCGTTTCTCGGAGGTGCTACTGCAGGCCCATTACAACCGTGTTCCCTTTCCCATCTCTGACCAGACTGAGCGGTCCTTCTCACAGACTGCAGACTGACCGTGGCTTTCCTTCTCTCGGACCGCTGGTTGACCGTGCGCAACCCCCCTCCCTGACCGCGTTTCTCCTCTCTCCCCCAGGGAGTTTCACCTTCTGTGATCTCATGAAGAGGGGAGTGCCACTGAATCTGATTGACAAGTACATGAACGAATCCAGAAACCCTGAGCCAGAGAGGAAGTGACTGTGCTGACCGCAGGGCTTCTTCACACATCGTCACAGCTCGAGCGCCTCTCTCGCTTGGAATTGGCTGGGAGGAGAAGGGGGAGGGGTTTAGGCATGACACGCTATGACAGCTAGAAACCATAGTTACCACAGTGGAATCCCTCCATCATTGGCTGTTGCACTGCCTACATGTTTTGAAGTGGGGATTTAAAGGGCAGATTTCATGTCTGAAGCATGTTAACAGACAGTTACCTTTGCTAATAGTAGTAGGGCTTAATGTTACACATGATATTAGGAGACGCTTCCACTTTTGACCTATTCAGGCTTTTCAAAAGATTTTTCACAAAAAGGCAAAATTGAAAATGAAGCTGTGAACCCATATTTTCAGGATTTCTGTTTTGGTTCTCATTTGAATTGTGATTTTTTTTTTTCTTCCAGTTAGTCTCCAGCTTTCTCTGTCGATAACAACAGTGTTGTGAGTTTGTGCAGACCTAAAACATGCGTTTACCTGAAAGAAATGTATGCTGCAATTGTGCCCGATTTTATTTCAACTCACTGTTCTAAATAGCATAGCCAAGATAGTCCTGAGGTTTGAACACGTATGCAAATGGAAAATTTAAAATAATTTCAAAAAAATATATTTTCTCCAGCTGCATGACTTGTGTATACTCGTTTTCCCAGTGTCTATCCATGTCCTGTCTCCCTGTTCTCAAATTCTGTTGTTGCGGAGGGGTGGGTGGGTGTTGCAGTTTTTAAAATTCTGTCAGTGAGGTTTCTCTTCGTGGAGTAGCTGTTATGGACTCTGGTTTGAGATGTCAGCTCAGCTTAGACATTGAAGCATGTGTTTAACCTAACAGACTCCTGTGTAATTCATACTAATAAAAAATAAATAAAAAAAACAATAAAATATGTGTACATTGAATTAATACACAGAATCCTTTCTCGTTGTGAATTGCTATTACCAGTGCAAGGTTGCCCACGCTGCCTTGCCACCAATGAATGGATGCCTTGTTTGGCTTACAAAGAAATGCACCTGTACTTGCAAAAGGAGTTGCTTGTCTATACCAAAAACTAAATAAATAAATAAAAATGCAATACAATAAATACAATTAATGGACTGTGACAGTTGACAAACTCAAAAATACATGTAGGAAGAATGTCAGGGGACTTATTACAATATTCTGTCGTGTAACTAATGATTCATTTCTACTTCTGGGAATTGAGCTAGTTGCTGAACTTAAGGAAACTCATAATAGGTCTCATTTACAGTGGCGCAAGTCAAGAGTTAAGAGGCCGATGTGTTCTAATTCTCGCCTGCCTTGTGCTTCCTGACGCAAACTGCTTTCCGCCTTACTTTTCCAGGAAATTTGATGCCATCTTAAATGATATTATTCACTGTCTGTCCAACGTTATCACACTGACTTATCTCCACTACCGATTCAGCATCGGTAGGTTTTAACAACACGCAACGGTTCACGTGTGGCGCTTGAAGGTAGAACACGCCGGTGGCTTTGCGGAGATGTTCCCATTTGAATTCGGCAGTTTGATTCTCGCCCGGGGCGAGCTCGGCTCCGGCTGACATCGACGACTTCCTTTACAGGGGCTGAACGTGCGGACCTTCCCCAAAAAAGCACCGGCGCTTTCGGGCACCCTGCCGGGAAGCGGCGGCCCCCTCTTTTTAAAACCCCGCTGACAGCCAAAGCCAGCGTCGCCGATAGGCCCCCGGCTAAAATTACCAGAGGAGCGCGAATATAGCACCTCCGACCGCTCCTTATTTGTCAAATATATCGTGTCAAATATATATCGGAATCGGCGGGCACAGTAAATCCCCACCTGGGACGCGCCAAAAACACGCTCGCCATGACTCCGGGCCGCAACATTCGTACCATCGCGACAGTCGTCCCCGCCTTCTGCCGTTCCCCTTGGCAAGGGACGGGGAAGGCCGGGGGTCAAACCGCAGCCGCGCGGGTCGCCGGCGATGAACATTCTGCGCCCGAAATTCCGCTTCTATTCCGGGGGTCTGCTCCTGCCTGACCTCTCTGTGAGACCGGCGGCCATGTCTGAAACTGCAGAAGTGCTCTATACGACGACAGGAACCGCGGCCGTCTGTCAGAATGCTTTTGCTCTTGTTCAAAGTGAGCCCAACACTGTACAGCCGCCGTGCTGCTAGCAAGACTGTGGCTAGTTTTCCCCAAACCGCTTTCCCTGAGCGCTAAATTTTGGTCAGCTGTTGTCATTGAGCGGTGTCTCTTCGTAGACCAGAGCATGTACGGTTCAGCTGGTACAGGGCTACAAAGGTTAACTCCTCTAGTATAGCGCTAACTCCTCTAGTACAGTGCTAATTTCTAGTACAGCGTTAACTCTTCTAGTACAGTGCTAACTTCTAGTACAGTGTTAACTCTTCTAGTACAGTGCTAACTTCTAGTAAAGTATGAAGTCTTCTAGTACAGCGCTAACTCTTCTAGTATAGCGCTAACTCTTCTAGTACAGTGCTAATTTCTAGTACAGTGCTAACTCTTCTAGTACAGTGCTAACTTCTAGTACAGTGCTAACTCTTCTAGTACAGCATTAACCCTTCTAGTACACTGCTAACACTTCTGGTACAGGGCTAACTCATCTACTACAGTGCAATCTCTCCTAGAACAGAGCTAACTCTTCTAGTACAGGGCTAACTCATCTACTACAGTGCAATCTCTCCTAGAACAGAGCTAACTCTTCTAGTACAGGGCTAACTCATCTACTACAGTGCAATCTCTCCTAGAACAGAGCTAACTCTTCTAGTACAGGGCTGACTCTTTTGGTATGGCGCTAACTGTCCTGGAACGGGGCAAACAAAAAATTTGAATGGAAAAGTAGATTTAAAAAACTTGGTGTCAGAATAAGAGAGAGAGAATAGACCAGTAGAGATGTGCACTGTCTCAGAGGAACAAAAACATCCAAACCAAAATATGCAGAAATGCTGTATTTTTCAGTTTTTTTCCCCCCCATTCAACCGTATGAGGCAAGAGGAACAGTGATGATAGAAAAACAATCATTTCACGTAAATTTATCAAGGTTTTCATGTCATACAATCACAATCAATTATGGCATTCAGATTTTTTTTTTTCTTAAACGCATTCTTCGAATGATTTCTCACGAACCGTGACAGAACCAGAAAAAAAAGTAAAAGTTCAAATTACATGCTCTGGAGACCTGACGTCGAAGTCCGGTACGGGGCAAACCGCTTAGCCGTACAACCGAGAGGACAGGACCAACTTAAAGCTGGGGGGCCGTCGGCCAAAGAAGCAACCGAAATTTAGAAACGGTTTCAGTTTGAACTGATCACATCCATCGAAGGGTAGACCTGGCTCCTGTGAGGTCACGTGCGCGACGCTGATCGGACACCGCGTCTGAACGGCGCCCGCGACACGGAGGACGGACACGAGCTGGAGAATTTCACGGGAACTCACGGGAAGGCACTTCTGCAAACACTAAGCTAAACGAGCAACGGGCCATACCTACACACACACACACACACACAGACATACACACACACTCACCTACAAACACATACACACACACACACACACACACGCACCTACACACACACACACACACGCACACACACACACACGCACCTACACACACACACACACACACGCACCTACACACACACACACACACACACACACACACGCACCTACACACACACACACGCACACATGCACATACACACACACTCACACACACATACATACCTACACACACACCCACGCACCTACACACACACACACACACACACACGCGCGCGCGCACCTACACTCACACACACACACACACACACACACATGCACATACACACACACACGCACACCCTCACATACATACATACACACACACACATACACTTCCCCAACTCTGCCAAACCCTTACCATACATACACACACACACACACACCTACAAACACATACACACACACACACACACAAACACACTTCCCCAACTCTGCCAAACCCTTACCATACACACACACACACACACGGAGAGCCCCCTCTAGTGGAGCACGAGGGGATTTATGACCGTGCGTTGGTCCCAGAGCGGAGGCTTGGCACATTATTGGCTTGGATCCTGCGGTCAGTGTGATGGGGAGAGGGGTCCAGCTTCAGACCCCGTCCTGTGCGCTCAAAGTCCTCTGGATTCGTCCAGCACTATTTCGGCCGACCACCCGCCCCCAGCGGGGGACGACAGCCAATCAGAGAAGGCCGGGCCTCCCCCACCCCACCCCAAACACCTGCCGAAGTTCCTTTCAGATCTTTCAGTCTTCCTCCTTTTTTTTCCTTTGCCCTCGTCTTCCTCTCCGCGAGAGAGAGGGAGACAGACGAGGAGAGGAGGAAGGGAAGGACGACAGGTTGAAGAGAAAGACGACAGCGGAGGGAGCGGGGAGGACCAGCTAGGGATGAGAGGGACGACAGGGAGGAGGAGAGAAGGACGACAGGAGGAAGAGAGAGAGACACGGGGGAGAAGGACGGAAGGAGAGGGAGAGAGAGAGAGAACGCGATGGTCCGTCCGTCAGACCCGCTGGGGGTTGGCCTCCTTGCTGACCCGCCTCCTCGGGAACAGCCTCCGCTTCAGCATGATCAGCTGAGAGGAAAGGGGAGGAGCGGGGGGGTCACATGACTGAATCGGAGCGCGCCATTGGCCAAAAACACAGGACTGTTCTTTCACCCACAAATAAATCAAAATCACCCATGAAACATGACCCTGGCACTTAGAGAGGTTGTTTTCCTCCACATTATCCAAAAATAAACTTAGAAGATTTTGTATTCTTTTGTGTAAAAGACAGCCTACTGTAACATAACGTATTCAAGCATGACTGGGCCCTTTTCAAAATCCCAGTTCTGTGGAGACACATACACATGCTGAAACTGTTTACCGTTAACTGGAAATGCGAGGTGAACTATTAGCCTTCGACTTAGCATTCGTGCAGCTGGGAGAGTACACCTTAATGAAAGCTTATCTGTGGAGCGCCTGCCACCTCATAAAGGCACCCATCAATCATTCAGCAGACGGGGGAGGGGCTTGTCACACAAAGCCACGCCCCACTCACTCTCAAAGGCCGGGAGCTCCAGGCTCCTCCCCAGCACAGCAGCTAGTCTGACCTCGCTTAAGCCCTTGACCTTCTGCTAAGGTGGCTCTTCAGAAACCTAAGACCGACTCCATGCTGAGAGGCATGGCAACGTTAGCGCTGGGTATCCACGGGCGACGGCGACTCACGTTACAGGCGTGTCCTACAGCGGGAAAGTGGCTTTCTTCCAATGAGAGTCTCACTCTAACGTCTCAATAACACCATAGACGTAAATGGGGTTTACCATAGATATAAGCCCTGTTTTTTCCAAAGAGACGCGTGAACCGCGCGCTCTTGTAGACTTCCTGCTTTACCTCGGCTGTGACACGGACGGACGCACCTGCTCCGCAAAGAAGGAGATGATGGTGAAGGCCACCAGGGTCACCAGCACACAGTGAGTCCAGAACTTGAGCTTGTCCCTGTAAGCACGCCTGTAACACACACACACACAACACACACACACACGCACACAAACAAAATATAAAACGGATTGAAATCAGTGACATTCACATGCCCGAAGTCCACCCGCACGGCCATTTTAAACCGCATTGCGGACACACACGTTTGTACGCATGGCATTATGCAGTCTGTCCGCACGTATACATTTAAAAGCGGTTCGTCATTTAAAGCCAACGCTTACAAGTACACAAACAGACAAAGGGCAGACGTACGCACCTGCGTGCGCCCCCCCCCCCCTTTACTTTTTACCCACAACCCCTCCTTTACCCAGAATCCCCCCCGGCGCGGGGCCGTACCATTCCTGCAGCTCCCCCATGTGGAGGAAGCGGTTGCGGTACTCCCGGGGCAGCTCGAACTGCGAGGGGACGGGGAACATGGACTCGTAGAAGTCCCGCAGCACCGCCTTGACCGTGGGCGCGTCCTTGTGGCCGTGGTCGATGTTGTCGTTCAGGCAGATGAACTTCCTGCAAAGAGACGCCGCGCACGGTCACGGGGAGGAAGAGGAAGCGCGGTCGAGCGGAGGTCACGTCGGGGCACGAGACGTCAAACTCAAGGCCGTGTAGCGGAGAACTCCCTTTGTTTTTATACACCATGCACACACACACACACAGTACTGGGAGACAGACACTGTTAACTCAATAACCACAACTCTACAGGTTTTAATACCTTTACTCGTTTGCACTACGCAAGAACAATTTCACTCAGTGACCGCTGAAACCTAAGTTCAACCACCAGACCTCCATAGACCTGTGCAGGCCCATTAACAGGGAGCGCATTACCGTAAACACATGAATACAGTGACCGTAAAAAAAGGGAACCAAACAGACACAATGCAAACATGTAGGCCAAGGCAGCCTTGAGTCTTGACACATGGTTACTGTCCACTGTGACTAAACTTATTGAGATACTTTAAGCTGCAGGGAACTGTAATGTTCACTTCCTATGAGGAACAGGCACCAGCCTGGACGCCCTGTAACCAAACTCACCCCCTGCCCCCCCGCCTCCCCACCCCAAACCAGACCTCACCTGGGATTCTTTCTGATGTCATCCAGCTGGCCCACCACGTGAGACACGTTGGTACGCACCATCTTGAAAGCGATCTCCTCCTCCCCCATGGTCTCAAACCTGCGCACAAGGGACGCCTGCTGTCAGCGCACACACCGCCGGACAAACACACAAACACACACACACACACACACACACACACACACGCACACGCACACGCACACACACTCACACACACACACACACACACACACACACGTGACAGGCCACATGCGTTGTGAGGACACGCAGACCTCAGATGAGCCCACACGGTCTATGAGCATGGAAACTGGTCAGCGTGCAAGAGGACTCTTTAGCGCCCCCTTCAGGTGACACTCTGTAACGACTAGTCATGGGCAAGGGAACGTACTTGTACTTGTTCTGGTCCTTGAAGGCCTTGTGGATGCGGTCCGTGATTGGCTTGCAGTTGACGACCAGTCCTTTGGTAACTGGAGGCTGAAAACCAATAAGAAAAACACGCTGTACAATCCAGAGGAAATGAAAGTGCTTACTCACCCTCCATTTCCATTCCAAGGCGATGACCCCATGTTACCGGGAAACAGGAAAAACCTGGGTTGCCGCTTGTTGCCGGGAGGAAAGTGGGCGGAGACTCACCATGCTGGGGTCGTAGTAGGCCTCCTGGGTGGGGCTGACCACGTGTAGTTGGGTGAGGTTGCTCGGAAGGGTCTTTGAGCAGTTTATCAGCATTTGCTCCAAGCCTGTGAGATCCTGTAAGAAACAGAAACATTGAACCCTGTTAGAATTTGAGTCTCAGACACATTAAACCCTGTTAGAACCTGAGTCTCAGACATATTAAATCCTGTTAGAACCTGAGTCTCAGACACATTAAACCCTGTTAGAATGTGAGTTTCAGTCACATTAAACCCTGTTAGAATGAGAGTCTCAGACACATTAAACCCTGTTAGAATGTGAGTCTCAGACACATTAAACCCTGTTAGAACCAGAGTCTGACACATTAAACCCTATTAGAATCTGAGTCTCAGACACATTAAACCCTGTTAGAATGTGAGCCTCAGTCACATTAAACCCTGTTAGAATGAGAGTCTCAGACACGTTAAACCCTGTTAGAACCTGAGTCTCAGACACATTAAACCCTGTTAGAATGAGAGTCTCAGACACGTTAAACCCTGTTAGAATGTGAGTCTCAGACACATTAAACCCTGTTAGAACCTGAGTCTCAGACACATTAAATCCTGTTAGAACCTGAGTCTCAGACACATTAAACCCTGTTAGAACCTGAGTCTCAGACACATTAAATCCTGTTAGAACCTGAGTCTCAGTCACATTAAACCCTGGAAGAGCCTGAGTCTCAGACACATTAAACCCTGTTAGAATGTGAGTCTCAGACACATTAAATCCTGTTAGTGTCTGACTCTCAGACACATTAAACCCAACCGGGCACATTAAAACCCCTTCAGCATACTATGCACATTATAATACATAAATAGTATTATACATATACTATTACTACCATCCGCTACCCGCTGCCCCTCACCCCCCCACCACTAGGGGCAGCACCAGGCGGCGGGACCCCACCTGCAGGCTGAGGGGCAGCTCGTGGATGCGCGTGGCCAGGGTTCGGATCTCGCGGTCGGACAGGACCCCGGAGCGGTCGGTGTCGATCTCGTCGAACACCTGCGCCACGTCCAGCTGCTGCAGCGCGCTCATCAGGTAGTAGAAGTAGGAGAAGGCGAACTGCATGTCCTCCGAGTGGCGCACCTTGTGGGAGGAGGTCTTATCAAACTCCGCAGGGAACCTGAGGGGGGGGGGGGGGGGGGAGGGAGGGGGAGAGAGAGGGGGAGGGAGAGGGACAGGGAGGGAGAGAGGGGGAGAGAGACAGAGAGAGGGAGGGAGAGGGAGGGAGAGATGGGGAGAGAGACAGAGAGGGAGGGGGGGAGAGGGAGAGACAGAGAGAGAGAGAGAGAAAGAAAGAGGGGAGGGAGAGGGAGAGAGAGACAGGGGGAGAGAGAAAGAGAGGGAGGGAGAGAGGGAGAGAGAGAAAGAGAGAGAGAAAGGGAGGAGGAAGGATAGAGAGTAGGGAGAGTTGAGTTTCAACCCAACATTATTGTGACATTACAACAAACATCATCGGCCATTTAATACAAAACAAACAAAACCAAAAACCAGAATCTTACAAGAAAAAAACGAGATCAAAAATGAAACACAGCTCAAAAATTGAGACAGAGTGAGAGAGTTAGACAGAGAGAGAGAGAGAGAGAGAGAGAGAGAGAGGAGGTAAAAAAGAGAAGGGAGATGTAAGAATAATACATAATAAACACGCAAAAGGTAACACCCAGATATAACAATATTTCAAATGTCGTGAATGTCTGGAGCTAACCGTTGCTGTTGTGACCGACATTTCATACCAGAAACTTAGCAAGTGAAGTGATAACCTACAGCCCATACTGACACATTTACACAGTGCTCGTCAGTCCCGGTCCTGTGCTGACAGGAATATTAGTGTGCTCTATTAAACGCTACCTGAACACTACAGTAGAAAACAGGACTCTTATCAACACTCAATCAAAACGCATGGGAGAATGCATTTAGCGTCATGCATCTCTCCCTCGGGCCACCAGGGGGAGCCGCTCACATGTCCTGCAGCTCCTGCATGACGAGGCGGTCGATCATGTGGGGCATGTGGGCGGGGACTTTGCGGGAGGTGAAGCCGAACTGGCCGTTGAGCAGCTTGTTGACGTAGCGCAGGGAGTCGGCGAAGGTGTCGCGCAGCCTCCGGCCAGCGGCGGCGCTGTCGGCCCGGTAGGACAGCTCCCGCTCCAGGCGCTCCTCCTCCTGCGGAACACGGGGGGGAACGGGCGTTCGGTCACGCAGCCGGCGCAAAGCATTAAGGATCGGCTATGCTAACCAGACGGTCCACCCTGTGTTCCTAACATTGAAAGCTCTGCCTCTATGCTCCCGTTGAATTTTGAAAGTGTTTAGATTATGGATGTTTTACGAAGGGGCATGGCAAATACAAAAATCCAGAGCCTGGGTCACCTTGCAGTTAGATTCTCAGAGGATTACAGGAACACAAGAGCTGACCGTCTGGTGTGTACATAAAAGATCTGTGATAAGACCCTAATATGTGAACAATGGATACAGCTGGGTTACTTCCCTGTTACTGCCCTGCTACTGTCCCGTTAGCTTCTGCCAGGTAGCAGACTGGTTTGTGAACAGTTCCAAGTCCCTGACCTAGAGAGACCATGTCCATGCCCATGCCCATACACACACACACACACACACAGTAAAGGAGGCGGGGCTCACCTCCAGCAGGTCTCTGAAGTACTTCCTCCTCTCCCAGGGCAGGAAGCCGCGGTCGGCGGAGGTGTAGTGCTGGAGCTCCCAGCCGAGGAGCGCCCTGCCCCCCACCCCCTGCCCGGGCTCCGCCTCCTGAGGGGCATCGCCCTCCCGGGGCTGCCCCTCCCCGTCCCGAGTCCTGGAGCTGCTCCCCACGAGGGCGCTCAGCAGTTTGGG
This sequence comes from Anguilla pacifica, assembly GCA_039654925.1. NCBI lineage: Eukaryota > Metazoa > Chordata > Actinopteri > Anguilliformes > Anguillidae > Anguilla > Anguilla pacifica. The sequence goes on along the minus strand of CM077302.1, from coordinate 369,218 downwards.
GGGTCCCGAGTGGGGGCCCCTGGTCCCGTTGGGCTGCTCTTCACCGATCTCGTCCCCGGCGCGCCGGTCGTCGATTCGAACCGGGACGGGGGACGGCGGGACCTTCTCGCCCTCGTTTTCCCCTGTCTTGGAGGACCTGGCTATCCCAGGCTCCTCCGCTCCCATGTCTTTGTAAGGCCTGTGGGGGCCGGCCGCTGGACGGGCGGGGCTAGCGGGCGGGGTTGAGGCGCGCAGGGCCGGGGTGTCGAAGGGCTGGAGCAGGGCGGCCTTGGTGAGGTTGTATCCTTTTTGGGTGATGTCCCCCGTCAGGAGCTTCTGGTCCAGGTGCTGGAGCTCACTCTGCACGTCGGCGGGAAGTAGCGAAACGTTCAGCGCTGGTACCCTCACCGGCCCCGGCCCCGGCCCCCGCTTCCGGACCCTGGGGCCCCGCTTTTCGGGCGGGACGTCCTGGAACCGAACCTCGGGCTCCCGGGTGGCCTTGGGGGCCGCCGTCCCCGCCTCGCCGCCTTCCCCCGGCGGGGCGCCGTCCCGGGTCCCGTTGCCGCGGGCGACCTCGCGGGTGTCCACGTCGACCGAGAAGGCCATGGTGAACTCGCGGTCGTCCTCGGCCTGGAAGGTGAGGTTGTAGCTGATCCGCGTGGCGTTCAGGCCGGCGTGGAGGAGCAGGTGGACCGTCTTCCACTTGTTGGCCACGGACGTGTGGCGCACGGCGGGCTCGCCGCTGACGTAGGCCTCCGAGACCCGCCGGGCCAGCCCCTCGAAGCTGAAGTAGGGCCTGGTCTCGCCCACGGGGAGGACGTAGTGGTTCACGTCCTTCTGCAGGGTCACCTTGTACAGCTGGTCGAAGTGATCTGCGGGACGCGTGGAGATGGGATTATCCCTTCGAAGGGCAGGTTTTTTGGAATGTTTTTTCAGAATTCTAAGTCGGTGTTCTAGAATCGTTATTCATTTTAGAACACCCTCCATGACAGTGGAATATTAAATCCTTTAAGGTGTAAGAGCACAAAAATGTGATTAGAATGTTCTTAACTGAACATTCTAATGCTGATGTCACAATCACTACTGGTGATTGAAAGCAATGGAGTTCTAGAACACTGACTTCTGGAAAAGAGACATTCCAAAAGAACCTAATCCTTGGTTAGAGATTTCCCCATCCCCCATTATTTTTCAGTAGTAAGGAGTAAGATATTCACAAGGGCCAAATGAAGAAAGAAGAAAATTACTGGCAGGCTGTGATTCTGTCACAGGGCAACAATTAAGATCCTGCTCCGATTCTTACCTTTCCCACAGTCCCCCACATCAAACCCGCAGGACAGCACGTTGCAGGCCTGGTCGCAGAACTTGTCTGCCAGCCAGGAGTTGGCACAGCCCTGGTTGCAGTAGGACACGCCCCCCATGCCACCCAAGCTGCCCCCGAACTGCCAGGGCTGACCGAGCCCTCCCGCGCCGCCGCCGGCTACGCCTCCCGCTCCAAACCGGCTGTTCCCTGCTGTTCCTACGGAAACCAGGGGGAGGTGAAACGCTATCTCACCACATCACAGAACACCCACAAACTCAACCAACTTCACTAATACACTGCACCATGTAATAACCTTCTCTCAACCAACAATCGCCACATACCACACTTAATATACCTTGCACGAGGGGGATAGTTTGGTAACCCCTGTGTGCATGAGGGGGGTAGTTTGATATCAGAGGTGTATAAGATGGGGGTAGTTTGATATCAGGTGTGTATAAGAAGGGGGTAGTTTGATATCGGGTGTGTATCAGAGTGGGGTAGTTTGATATCAGAGGTGTATAAGAGAGGGTAGTTTAATATCGGGTGTGTATAAGTGGGGGGTAGTTTGATATCAGAGGTGTATAAGAGAGGGTAGTTTAATATCAGGTGTGTGTAAGAGGGGGTAGTTTGATATCAGGTGTGTATTAGAGGGGGGTAGTTTGATATCAGGAGTGTGCAGATAAGTACAGCTCACCTAGGCAGTCTCCTCCATCCCAGTCACAGGCGGAATTATTACAGGCTTTGTCACAGTAACCATCTTTGATCCAGGAACCTGGACAGCCCTCTGCACAGTTCGGTACAGGCCAGGTGAGGTAAACCTGCACAGACAGGAAAGACAGGTGAGATACAATCATACAGACAAGACAGACAGGTGAAATACACCTGTACAGACAGGAGAGACAGGTGAGATACACCTGTACAGACAGGAAAGACAGGTAAGATACACCTGTACAGACAGGAGAGACAGGTGAGATACACCTGTACAGACAGGAGAGACAGGTGAGATACACCTGTACAGACATAGACACAGATGCGATTCACCCGTATAAATATGGAGACAGGCGAGATTCACCAGCAGAGACGGGGGACTAAAGTGTCTTCAGGACAAAACTCGCAGCGCCGGATATCCCATCCGTGGAAGGGGCGCCGCCACCCCACCCCCCCCGCCACTCACCTTCTGTCCCTTGGAGTGGCTGTAGAAGTCGTCGGGCCACACGTCCTTCCCAAACATGACGTCGTCGTTCAGGTAGACAAACTTCTGCGAGAGGCCGGGGATGCGGTGGATGTGGGTCTCGATGGCGGGGGAGCTGAAGGTGGGCAGGTGAGACTCGTTCTGGAAGATCTCCTGCAGAGAATCATGGGAAATGTAGGAGGTCAGTTCAATTTCAATTCAGCCCATTCCCTCAAATCACTTCAAATTCAACATATGAACTGAACAATGCACCGCAATGTCCTATGTTAGCTTTGGCAACATTCACAACATGGCACACCAGAAGGGGAAAGGTCAGGGGTCAATCTGCCGCGGGGCGCCGGCTGTGCTCACATGGTGCGTCACCACGGTGACGCGGGGGTTGTCCAGGTTGAGCCAGGACGGGATCTGGCCGTTGGTGATGATGAAGACGTGGCGCACCCAGGGGGCGTGCCTCTCCACCGAGCGCAGCGAATAGCGGAGCTCCTCGTTGTCCTCGAAGCGACTGGCCGACACGTCCTCGTCGTGCCGGGACTGGTGGGGTGGGGATGGGGGCGGGGTAAAAATCAACACCTATCAACACCTATCCCCCCTGTTCACCTCCTCACATATTCAGTAGCCTCTTCATGTATATTCATACATTGAAATTTATTTTTAATAGGGCTACATATTTATCATAATATCATAAAAACCTTTGCTTTCTTCGTTGCGCTGAATAATCTTACAAATATAGCTAATTTATGAATTGTAATAAAAAAGATATACTGCTGCCATTATTGCTACAATTGCATTACTGCGTAAGCTGTGGGTGTTCTGTCGAAAACCACTTAACGAATATTCACAACAAGCCTGCAAATCAGAACACAGAGTTTCAACAATACCAGAGGCAGAGCATACAATGTGACGAACACAGTTGCCTATCTGGTTAGTATATAGAGTATCTGTGGTGCTCATGTCCGTAAGACAGGAAGTCACTGAGACCTGGCTGATGGCACTGAGGTCCCAGAACAGGAAGGCGGGGCTGACGGTCAGCTCTTTCCCGTCCAGGGTCAGGTTCTTCCGGGCCTGCTGGGTCAGATCGGCGAAGTCCTGTGGGCCGTTCAGGTGAAGCAGGGCGATGCTGGCCTCCGAGTACAGCTGCAGCTGCAGCCACAACACTGGGGTTACACCTCACACACAGCCGCAGCTGCAACCGCGCAACACTGGGGTTACACCTCACACACAGCCTCAGGACTACAGTACAGTACTATAATACTGCAGAGACCAAGAGACAGGGCTATAGTACTGTAGAGACAGACAGGGTAAGAGTGTGAGAGAGAGACAGGACTATAGTACTGTAGAGACAGACAGAGAGATAGGGCTATAATACAGCAGAGACAGGCAGAGAGACAGGGCTATAGTTCTGTAGAGACAGACAGAGATACAGGGCTATAGTACAGCAGAGAAACAGACAGGGAGACAGGGCAATATTACTGTAGAGACAGACAGAGAAACAGGGCTATAGTACTGCAGAGAGAGACAGAGAGACAGGGCTATAGTACTGTGGAGACAGACAGAGAGACAGAGCTATAGTATAGCAGAGACAGACAGGGAGACAGGGCTATAGCACAGCAGAGACAGACAGGGAGACAGGGCTATAGTACTGTAGAGACAGACAGAGAGACAGGACTATAGTACTGTAGAGACAGACAGAGAGACAGGGCTATAGTACTGTAGAGACAGACAGAAAGACGGGGCTATAGTCCTGTAG
>CM077302.1:345000-360000 GCA_039654925.1 Anguilla pacifica | reverse complement strand
ACTGCATTAGTGTGTAATAATCAGAGTGTAACTGCATTAGTGTGTAATAATCAGAGTGTAACAGTATTAGTGTGTAATAATCAGAGTGTAACTGCATTAGTGTGTAATAATCAGAGTGTAACTGCATTAGTGTGTAATAATCAGTGTAACAGTATTAGTGTGTATTAATCAGAGTGTAACAGCATTAGTGTGTAAGAATCAGAGTGTAACGGCATTAGTGCATAATAATATATCAGTGCGTAAGAATATCAGGAAGTGCCATCATAATTTTGTTGTGCTGTTGCCTTGCACAACAGTACAATGACAATAAAGTTTCTTATCTTATCTTAATCAAAGTGTAACTGCATTAGTGTGTAATAATAAGAGTGTAACTGTATTAGTGTGTAATGATAAGAGTGTAACTGCATTAGTGTGTAATAATAAGAGTGTAACTGTATTAGTGTGTAATAATAAGAGTGTAACTGTATTAGTGTGTAATAATAAGAGCGTAACTGTATTAGTGTGCAGCGCTGACAGGTCAGAAGCATATTCTCCAGTGAAAGTGGCCGTGAGGCTCCGCCCACAGTAAGGGCGCTACGACGCGGCGTACCTCCGCGCTCTCAGCTCCTCCTGCAGCTGCTCCCTCACCGCGCGCAGCTCCTTCACCAGGCCGCCGTCCGTGCCGTTCACCCAGGTGTACACCACGTCAATGGGCATGGGCAGGCACAGGCTGCGGCAACCAGACCCGGCAACCAGAGCACACAGCGGTCAGCACGGGACAGGCGGCAACACACACAGGAACTTGCGGCGGCTTATTCTGGCAAACGGCAACACTGCGCAACTTTTGGAAGTCGAGAGCCGCAATCAGCAGTGGAAAGAGAATCTACACCAGGGGGGGTGGCCATATTGCTGTGTGTAAACGACTTTTTCTGCAGGCATCACAGAAAGTTTAATTCACCCGTCCATGCCCGTTCACTGCCAGCTGCATAGTGGATCGAGCCACAGTTCAACCCCACAGGACCGTATCTGAACCCTTGCACCCCTGTCACTACACCCCACATCCCCACATATGCACTGCATTTATGGGAAGTAGCTCAACCGTCTCTCCTATCTGTGGCCTGCTGACACAGTGCCTTGAGAAATCTGGCCTCTGCGGAACTCTGTGGAGCTCTGTAGAACTCTGTGGAACCCTGTGGGTCAAGGACTCACCGGTTCTGGAAGGATTTTGCAGCCACATTGTCTCTATAGGAGTCGAACAGCACATGGTACTGATCCCTGCTCCACTCCACCAAAACCTACAGGAATAAAAGACTTAATCAACAAGCCAACCATTTGCTGATTCTACCTCAAAAATACGAGAAGCACGCCTTCAATGATTCAAGAGGTACGTCCAAATGTTGGTGCACACTCTCATGATGATGCTGTCCACGATGTATTGAGCGTTCCCAACACAGTGTCGAAATACACATCTTAAACCATCTTAGAATCCCAGTTTGGCTTTGCTGGAATATTCAATGGGGTGGTCGCAGGCACAAAACCATTTGCATAACAACTCAAAGACAAAGCAAATGGAAATGAGTCAGACCTTCTGTTAAAATGTGTTTCAGGACAAAACTACGGAATCATAACACGTTTACGACCTTAATGAATTAACAAGATGTTGGTTGGAACGAAAGACAGCAATAAACAGGAGTGCGCCAATACAAGGGCTGGGAACTCCCGCTCTACAGAGTGCCCTCTGACACAGAGGTGGATAGTACAGATACTTGCAGAAACGAAGACAATCAAATCAATCGCCGCACTCCTGATTGCCACATCACAGACAGCCATCAACTAGCACACACAAACGCACATGTAAACTGCGAAAAACCCGTGTGACGAGATACACTCATTGAAAATTCGAATAATTTGAATATTTAGTTACAGCTTCAAAAACACGATTTAGAACGTTTCGATCGAACCTGTCAACAACTGTTGCACAACGCAAATGTACGTATAGCTAGCTAGATTGCTAACGTTAGCCGACAGCTAGCTTGCCAACAAGTAACCACACTCCAACACGAAGACGTGGAGTGTAGGTTCACAGGGTCTCTTGGAGATTTCGGGTGATCACTTGAATCATTGCACTCACCTCCCCGAACTGAAATGCAGACACGATCATGAGGACGATTCCTCCGAAGCAAAGGTAGAGCCCATACCGATGAGACAGGCAAGTGTAGGTCTGTCTCTGCAGGAGTTTGAGTACAGAATTGATAAGCACCATGGCTGTCCTCAGCGATCCATGTCTTCCTATCCGTTCACCATTTGTGCAAGACGCGTTTGGTTGATGCCAACATACAAGAAAACGATATTCGGGAGACGCATTTGTTATTGTCTCGTGACTGTCAAACCAGTCCCTCCGAATGTCTCACTTCCACACCGGCGCTGATGATGACAGTCATTGCAGCGCTCATTAAAACATAATTGTTTTTGAAAAGTGGCCTCTACCGGCTAGGAGGCTTACTGCTCACATAAATCAGTACATTTTTATACAGCCTATTGTACACGCTCAACTGTGGACACATCAGGGTCATGTACAGTATGACTTGCTCAAGTATGATATCAGTAATACCGATAGACTACTATAATTCACGACGAGAGAGGGAATATAATCTAGGGGTAAGGTGGTTGATATGTGGCCCTCAATTCAATCAGAATGGCTTCAGGAATCTGTATATTGTTCCGGGTTTTATTATTGCAATATACTAGATAATAACCGACACATAATTAAAGGGGTTTGAATTAAAATAAAATAAGGAAGGGTGGAAAACAGAAATAATACAAGGACGGGTCCAACTCTGGACCAAGTGTTACCTGTTGGAGTTCAATTAACAGTGGACATTTTACTGTGCTACTAGCAACTTTCGGGAAGATGATGTTACACCTACCAGTCTCTGGCGAATTAAAACGAGAGACGAAAAAAAATAACCACAGGTTCGCGAAAGTACAGTCTCCCCACGTGACCGTTATGTGAAATTTCTTGGTAAAGTCTGCGTTAGTAGGCGTCTTCCTGCCCGGTATTTTGGTTGGAAAGGACGGACCAAAAATCGTTCAAATGGACCAACTTTACATTTCTCCGTTAATGCAGTGTGACCTCCATCCCTAGAGATAGCAGGCTACGTCGGTCCTGCGCTGTACGGGCTGGCACAATGTTTTGGTTCATGGAAGGAACGTGCTTTTTACCAACTTTTCTGGTAATCTGGTCATCTAGCACATTCCTGATTTCCTATATAATTGCGGTGCTAGATGGACATGTAGATGCAATCTTCCCCTACATAAGGTAAGTTATCATGTTCTTGATTAATAGCTAACTGTTAGTTGTACAAGATTAGAAATAGTGCAGCAGGTAATGAATGCACAGTGATAACGTTGTCCGTGATCGATTTCATCTTATTTAGCGCACTTCATTTACCCTTGACGAAATTTAAAATCTCGTGGTTAATAAAATAGCAAGATTTGGGCTACTGGTTTATTCGTATGACCGGCCAGCGTAAAATACATCGGGAGAATACCTTTTCCGTATTTAGACGCAAAATACAAGTAAGTTTCGTTTTCAGGCTGTGGGGGTAGGCTAGTTGAAGTATGTGGCTGCTGTCCCGGTTTAGAAGTTTCTGTGAATGAAATAGCTGCAGCCGCGTTGGCGAAGTCTAAAGTTTATTAACGAAACATCTGCATTTATTTAAATATACAAAGCTGGCACATAATTAGGCTAATGAAACTTCCTACAACCTACGCAGTGGCTGCGCGTTTTTTTTTCGTAAGAGTTTTATGCAGTGTTACACTTGAAGGGGAGGTAGCCTACCGCTGGGTGAAAAAAACCCTTTTCTTGTTTTAATGTGATAAAATCACTCAGCAGTTGGTAATCTACGGAGTCATTTGTTTAAAATACAGTTTTTAAAAACGTAAATATTAAAAAAGCAACATAGATGTGTTTAAAATTCGTTTTTACCTGTTTTTGAATATACAATGGCCTATCGCATAAAATGAAACTGACACAATGTAGCAAAAATGCATCTGTGTATGATCAGTTTTTATATTTATGAAGCTGCGTGATTTTGTGGCTGTACCAGGACCATGCGGAGACCCTTTGCGAGGGAGGTGCTCAAAATGAAAAAAGGGCATAACAAATCAGAAAAACTACATCACCCAGTTATTGTTCAGAATATATTTTACCAAAAGGATTTAATCAAAATTTAAAAATCATCCTGTGTTTTGTGTAGATGGCAGAGGTGGAAAATCCCCATCTGATACAACTATTTATGTTTATTGTGTTTGATTATTTTGCATATTTTAAGAAAGCAGGGTAGTAAAAGAAAAAACGCTGTATGGAGAACCTGGTTTCAGTTATTTATGTTGAATAAACATTTGTTTTATGAGAAACATTTCTTTTTTGTTTTTGTTTTTTTGGAAAAAAAAAGGCCTGTTGTGCAAAATCATTTGTACAACGGTATGCCCTGCATTAACAGTTCAGCCTGGTCAACTTAGTTAAAGGTTATAGTGGTATTTGAAAGAATGAGCAAACAGGCTACAATGCCTGTAACATATTTCCTCTTTGTTTACAGTGACACAGGTGCAAGACCCCCTGAGAGTGGCGTGTTTGGCCTGATGACTACGATCACAGCGTTTGCAAGTGAGGTTTTGACCAGAATTTGGATTGAAGGCGTAGTTTTAGAACTTGTCTAGGTTTAGATAAATATGGTCAATTGCAGTGTGCTTAGCTGGAGTTTGAACCTCAGGTTTGAACCTCTAGGCAACAGAACTGCATGTCAACTGGAATAGCTAATCCTTTTTCCACAGTGTTGAATAACTGATCCAGTTGTTATGCAGTTCTGTAGACTAGAGGTTTAAGCCTGAGGTTCTCCAGTTAAGCACACTGTAATTGACACACAGGGTCCAAGACACCATGAAGACATGAGTTACAGGAAGTGGCCCTTTGCTATATAGCGCTATATATCTGCTATATAGAGCTCACCGTGCAGTGGCTGTGCCCACACACTGCTCTCCCAGAGCAGAGGATTATTATGAGCAATGAGCCCAGTGGGGAAGCGCAGCATACAGGTTCCCAAGTCCAAACTGATCTCAGGTCAGTGTTGCTTCACAGCTGAAACTGTGCTGCTGATCCAGGGTGAGGCTGGACCACCTGTCCCTCTGTCTGGCCTGCTGGTGATACAGAGACATTATTATTTTTCTTCTTCTTCTTATTATTGTTATTATTATTATTATTATTATTATTATTATTATTAGTAGTAGTAGTAGTAGTAGTAGCAGTAGTAGTAGTAACAGCAGCAGTAATAGTAGTAGTAGTAGTTGCAGTAGTGGTAATAGCAGTAGTAGTAGTAGTAGTAACAGCAGCAGTAATAGTAGTAGTAGTAGTAGTTGCAGTAGTGGTAATAGCAGTAGTAGTAGTAGTAGTAACAGCAGCAGTAATAGTAGTAGTAGTAGTAGTTGCAGTAGTGGTAATAGCAGTAGTAGTAGTAGTAGTAACAGCAGCAGTAATAGTAGTAGTAGTAGTAGTTGCAGTAGTGGTAATAGCAGTAGTAGTAGTAGTAGTAGTAGTAGTAGTAGTAACAGCAGCAGTAGTAGTAGTAGCAGCAGTAATAGTAGTAGTAGTAGTAGTAGTCGTTGCAGTAGTAAGAGTAGTAGCGGTAGAAGTAGTAGTAGTAATGGTAGTAGTAGTAGTAACAGCAGCAGTAGTAGTAGCAGTAATAGTAGTAGTAGTTACAGTTGTAGTAGTAGTAGTAGTAACAGCAGCAGTAGTAGTAGTAGCAGTAGCAGTAGTAGTAGTAGCAGTAGCAGTAGTAGTAGTAGTAGTAGTAATAGTAGTAGTAGTAGTTACAGTTGTAGTAGTAGTAGTAGTAGTAACAGCAGCAGTAGTAGTAGTAGCAGTAACAGCAGCAGTAGTAGTAGCAGTAATAGTAGTAGTAGTAGTTACAGTTGTAGTAGTAGTAGTAGTAACAGCAGCAGTAGTAGTAGTAGCAGTAGCAGTAGTAGTAGTAGTAGTAGTAACAGCAGCAGTAGTAGTAGCAGTAGCAGTAGTAGTAGGAGGCTTTAGATAAGAGTTCCTCTCAATAATGTGCAGCTCAGCTGACAGTCTTCTAACCTCACCTCCCCCTGACACCCCCCCCCCCCCCCCCCACACACACACACACACACACACACACACTTCCTCCCGTGAGGTTAGTGGAAACAGGAACCATTTACAGACATCTGGGAAATACAGGCCAGAGAGTGTATTGCGTAATTTTATCATACTTTCATGTGATATATGTTGCATAATTGAGGAAAATCCTGAAATCGACAGTGCTACCCCATGCACCACCATTCCACCTTGGTTAATTCAGTTGAATCATTAGTTAACTACACTATTTTTCACATGAGGAAAATGACATTACAGCAATGTTGTTTTATACAGTTTTGTGCATCTTTTTCAGTGGTACCAATAATTCTGGACCTGATTGTACATACATTTTTATTTTGTGCCTTAGCTTCAAACACAAGACGAAACAACTGAACATGGTCTTTAAATCTAAAGTAGAGCATACTGGGCCAAGGGTAGAATGGACATTGATTGACCAACCACCCGATTGGTTAATAATTGATATTCTTTATGCGCTGATGCTGTAACCTTGTGGGTATTTCCTAGGTGTGGCCACCATGTTTGCACGTTTCAAGTATGTGCAGAAGTTACAGGAGGTCGCCAACGCCAGGCCTTGGCTGAATCTGGCCGCCTTCTGGTGCGGACTGGTATCCTGCCTAGGAATGTGCATCGTGGGTACTTTTCAGGTACCGGCCCAATCCGCTTGAGATCCTGTGCTTCTGGAACTTTCTTTTGAAGAAACAGATTACCAAGTGAACAGACATTCAGTTTCATCATCAGATTCACCACCATTGCACTGAAAGCAACGACCACTCATGCTGTAACTGAATGTTTACTCTTGACCATTCGCTGAAGTTACTTAGCTTCACCAAATAGTAAGGGTAAAATAATGCTAATATTCCAAATAATAACTCTTTTTTCACAAAAGGAACTGTTCCTCACCAGAATCAATGAACTGTGACATATGGAGTAGCAGTGCAGCTAAAATGAGAAAAAAAAAGAAAAAAACGAGGCTTGCCAACCAATTGGGATTCAGGGCCGAAATGTTGCCGCCTTCATTTTGAAAATTGTGTAATAATAGAATCTTTTAGCTGTAGTTGATTGCATGAGTATCTCAGGATGTGAGAAGCTCTTTTGGCTGATGGGGTGTGGGGAGAGAGGAGGAACCGAACATCTTGTGACCGTTGGGACTTTGTTTCTTTTCAGTTTTGTTTCTGGCAAAACAGAGATTTACCCAGCTGCTCCTTTTCCGACTATACGAAACCACAAAACCAGCAGTCACAGCTGTGCTGGGTCCCGCTGCAGTTTGCTGAAGTTTCGCAGTGCCTGGGCGCTGTTTCACAAGGCGGGATTACAGAATTAGCCGAATACCTGCACTGTGGAAAATTGGGAACCCTCCCACATCTGGAACATGGGCTGAAGTAATAAGAGCTGTTCCGGGTTTTACTGGCAGTCAGACTCCTGTCTCCTACCTTTCAGAGATATCAATGGCCGGCCCAATAATAATGATAATAAAAATAATAATAATAATAATAATAATTAGAAAAAGAAGAAGAAGAAAAAGAAGATGAAGAATTTTATTTTTAATATTTATTTATAATTCACCCTTCATAGTGTGCAGCTCAAAAATATACTAAGTAAAAAAAATAATAAAAAAAATATATATATATATATATATATATATATATATATATATATAATCCAAATAACTAAAAGTAAATAACGCTAAATAACAAGTAATAAAAGAACATGTAAAAATATAATGACAAAATAAGAGCTAGTCATAAACAGTAAAAAAAGACAAGTGGAATCTAGGATCATTGTTGTGATATGGTTCATTGTGATTTGGTGATATGGTTTCATACTAATATTGTGGTAAGACTGTGTTGATCTGTCGAAGCACTTTGAGCTACATACTCTGCAGGAAAGGTGCTATATAAATAAAGTTATTATTATTATTATTATTATTATTATTATTATTATTATTATTATTATTAATAATAATAATAATAATAATAATAATAATAATAATAATAATAATAAACAGTAATAGAAAAGTCTTAGGCTTTTCAGTAGACATAGCCTCTCTGTTCTGCTGCAGGACGGAGTTATGCACTAATCTGTAGTGCACTCAAAGGCCTTGCTTCCTGTCTGCAGGTGACGCTGATGCCGTACACGCACGACGTGGGTGCTCTCATGTTCTTCATCTTCGGGGTGGCGTACACCGTCATGCAGTCCGTTATCTCGTACCTCACGCACCCCTACGGATCCTCCATGGGCGTGTGCCACGTCCGAGCCTTCGTCTCCACGCTGGCCCTGCTCGCGGCCTTTCCCAGTATCCTTTGCGGCTCTGAACTCTCCCTGCTACCCTGCTCTCCTGGGTCACGCGACTGAAAGGAACGTCACGTGACCCAGTGGATAATCCGCCCTCATCGATCCATGGGTGCATTACAATCGCTTATTTTTTATCTGTCTTTGCCTCTCCGCTTCCTTGTGTCCTTTCCTAGTACGGAAAGCCAAACGGGTCAAAAATACTTGAAAGGAAGTATAAAATAAGCGATTGGAATGAGCCCCATATTGTTGGTCTGAAGTGTAATAGCCATTGCCTGGGTTCAGTCACAATTTGTCCTGAACTTTGACCTTAGTTTTCAGTGACATTTTTTTGCTCTATTGCAAATAAATTGTCAAATTGAGTTTGTGACAAATAAAAGTGCAGTGCCATTGTCAAGGGACAAATCTAGATAGAATACATAGGCCCACATATGCAATTCATAATTTGTGACAACACTGTGGAGTGTTAATTCATGAGTATTTCTCATGTACAATTAAGACACAATAGTCTGCATTATCATTACAATATAGGAGTCATATTTGTGTCCTGGTGCTGCAGTTAAACGCCTGTTAACTATGACTTCACCAGTGATCGTCTGTGCAGCGCTTGTGCCCAGCAAACTGGACTGGGACGCATATGACAAGGTATGACCGACCTCGAACGCTGACTAACGCACGCATACTTATGGGATGACTGTACGGCGCCACTGAGTCAGATGCAAGCAACAAGTCACGACCACGCAGAACCACTGCAGCAAAGACAGCCAATGAGATAAGACCGTACAGGACCACCGAGTCAAGTACGGGCCGCAGAGTGTGACCGTACAGGACCGTAGGCTCAAATGTCCAAATGTGACAAAAAAAAGAAGACAATTTAAAACCACTGACAGGACAAAGCTGAGGATAGCCACATTGCTTGTTCATGATGTCAAGGTCACTGAGAAGCGTGGGGGTGGGGGGGGGAATTTCAGAAAATCGGGTGACTGACTCTGCCTTCTCTCGCGCTCTCAGGGCTACGTCCTCCACACAGTCAGCGCCGCCTTCGAGTGGGTGGTGACCTTCTGCTTCGTCCTCTTCTTCCTCAGTTACATACGAGAGTTCCAGGTGGGTCAACCCCTCCCTTCGCCGTTTGAGGCTTTTTGCATCGCTCTGCCAAACCTCGCTTTGCATTGGCCTCTTATCGCTGTCCATCACTTTATATTAGTCTGGCTCTGCTATGCATCATTTTGTATTTTGTTAGCACCTATTTGATTGGGACAGATACGTAGCGTGTGACATAGATAGACTATTTAAACCAATCAGAGGCACCGTAACATAACATTCATGGCTAACGCTGTGCCTAGAGAAGCATTGCGATCTGTAGCTATCGATCTCATCGCTAGTTACTGTACACCTCCTCGTATTTATCAGTCTGGGCTGAGCTGGGTGGCGGCTGCGCTGGAGGACTGCGCAGCTCTCGCAGTCAGATCGGCCGGAGCGGTCATCGCCGCGGGGCTGCGCGCGCAGCACTGCGGTTAGGGAACTTGGGCTTGTCGAGGTCGCAGGTTCAGTTCCGTTGCTCAGCGGAGCACCGTCGCCATGACCCCTCAGCAAGACACTCAAACCGAATTGCTTCCGCGAACGCAACGGACGCGGCGCGAAACTGTGATCTGCGTAAGAGCGTCCGCTAAGCGCCCGAACGTCAGCGTGCTGCGCGACGGGGCGGGGGGGGGGTTCCCTGCCGACTGAGGTAACCGTGCGCGCGCTTCCCGTAGAGCTGGCGTCCAGTGTCCTGCCTCAACGCGGGTTTCAGGATTTTCGGTCGCGCGCTAATGGCTGCCTGTTTCCTTTTCCAGAGATTCAGACTGACACTGACCACGGAGATGCTCATCGCCACCTGACAAACAGTATTTGCATACGAGTGCTCATATTTTGATTAATATTTATATTTTTTATAAAAGTTTTCTTCGTAGTGCTAAATTGCACATTGAATATGGGCTGGAGAATAAAGAACAGTGCTTTATATGAGGGCTGACCTTGTCAGTGTTTTGTTTTGTCTCTTAATCCCCGAAAATTCAGGCAGGCCCGTGGGTGTGCTCTCTCCCGCATCTCCTCTGATATGTAATGCAATATAGCAGGCTTCATGACTGGAGCAAGTCAGCCCTGGGAAGAACGGAGGAAGACCTTTTCCCTCAACTACGGTTGTCATGGCGACGGCTCACACTCATGCGCGGAGCTCTCTCCGTCGCTGCGCCACGGCAACCAACAGCATGTTTCTAAAATATGAAAATGTGAGAGTGGGTGGGAGCGTATACGGGCGATATGAAAAACCCATTGCCCAAACTTGGTAAAATAACGAACGCCACCAGAAATGATTTACCGTGTGTGTGTGTGTGTGTGTGTGTGTGTTTATGTTTGTGTATACGGGAGTGTGTATGTGTGTGTGTGTGTGTGCATGCGTGTGTGTGCGTGTGTGGATGTATGTGAGTTTGTGCGTTTGTGTGTGTATGTGTGTGCATCTATGTGTATGTGCTTGTGTATCGGAGTGTCTAAGTGTGTGTGTATGTGTGTAGGAGTGTGTGAGTGTGTGTGTGTGTGTGTGTGAATGCTGTAGTGTTGTGGTCAAGCGGTAGCATTCTCATTCTGTGTGTTTGACGCCATGTCACACACAGAGAGGTGTCATTTGATGTCACACGGCACAGAGGAGTGAGAAAGAGCCTGCCACTTCCTTCAAGATGCTTCACTGCGGACACGGCCCCTTACGGCTAACATGAGAACAAAGCTCACAAGACATTTCTCAAACTAACCTCAACACCTGCCACAGAATTTTTTAAAAAACCTTCAGAAATTAGACACCAAAATGTGCTGATAATGTTTATTTTACATGTATTACTTCTTTTGTTTTACCTATACACACAATTTTGAATGCAGTAAAAAAATACACATTGAAACGATACAGATGTGAGTCCATTTTATCGACTCGTCTACTGGTATTGAAAGCAGTTCTAATGTTTATCTGTAATAGGGAAATTCAGGCCACTGCACCCTCCTCAAATAGCCGTGGCTACACAGAAATTAAGCAGACTTAAAGTGCAACTCGGGAAATACGGGTAGGGTGAATGAGGTCAAGGTTTTGTTTTTTTCGGGAAATCCACATAACACAGAAGCTGGCAATTCTGTAGAATGTGGCGCATTTCTGAAAATGTAGCCGATTTTATGCGTGGTCAGATTAAGTTTGGCTGCTTGTTACTATTACCGATACTATTCTGTGCACTTAATTGAACCATAATTCACTAGTGTACTGTACTGTCCTTAAAAAATCAAAGAGCAAACGCGTGTTATTCCTTTACCATACTTATACATTTTTACACTGAGCTGTAAGACATATCTAATCCTATGGGATTTAGAGATTGTTTCCCACAAAGCACCAATTTTTGTCCTTTGAGTCACTGCAAAGGGGCAGGACTTCCTGTCCTGCCTGTCACACACACACTGGCCCTGGATAGGCCAGGGAGAGGGCGGGGTTTCAATCGCTGAAAGATGATTCGCTGTCAGAGCTGTTGTCATCTGCTTCCTCTGTGGCCTTCCCTGCATCCGGCACAGGAGCATCAGGGGTGCTGCGACAGGCAGACAGATCACGTCCATCAATCAAAGCCTAGCAACAATAGGTTGACAGACAGTTCTGCCCTGTTGGCAAAGCTTAGCAGAGACAGCAACATCTAAATCAGAGGGAGTAGAGAATTGGGGAGGGGGGCTGAGAAGTTGAACACACTAAGCTCCTATAGCAAGGGTTGGGGCCATTCCATTCCAATTCAGTCCGTTTCAGTTCCTTTCCGGATTGAACTGACTGAATTATAATGGAACAGAGCCCGGCCCTGCACTGTGGCACAGAATATGGGAAGCAAACAAACTTACTCAAGCAGACTTGGGTCCAGGCCCTCCTGGACCATCTTGTTTTTAATGGCCATAACCGGAACACCCTGAGGAGAGAAGGCAAGACCTGAGTCTCAATTCAGACCGGAAGGATAACACAGGTATGTGTGTGTCTGTGTGTGTGTGTGTGTGTCTGTCATACCTGGGTCAAATATGTATTTGTTTTGGATTCAAATATTTTTCTGTGCTCTGTTGATCTTCCCTGGTGTAATTGAGCCTGCCAATATGACTGGAAGGCCGGGTTTACACTTTTTGAGAGTATTTCATTGGTTCCAATACACCAGACAAGATCAGTGGAGCGTAGAAAAGTATTTGAATCCAAAACACATGCGTATTTGACCCAGGTCTTGTCCATGTACAGTATGTGAGAGTGTAGCTCAGTTCCATTTCAGTGAAGGTAGCCTCAACCCCAGATACTCAATCTAAAGTGACTGGAAAGGGAAGTTACAGGTTTTCAACAGTCTACTATCTGAGGCTTGTAAAGTACCCTTCAATTAATGCTGAAGACCTCCGAACACTGGGCGATACACAAACAAGGGAACTGACCTATAACCTCTCTTGAACTTTAACCTCTGACCCGTGACTCACCACTTGCACCATTTTCAGGTATCTGGCATATCGTGAGTCTTTGGCGACGGTCAGAACATTGTCTTTCGGCGCTTCCGTCCTTGGCTGCTGCCCCGCCTCCTGCACATATTAAACACACCAGATGCTTCCAGAGGCCGTATACATACAAATAAAACAATAATCTCAAACTGCACTTGATTCCATAACATGACAACTTTGTCAGGAGTAAGGGGCGGCAGTGTAGTGTAATGGGTTAGGAACCGATCTTGTAACCTAAGGGCTGTAGGTTTGAGTCCTGGGTAGGACATTGCCGTTGTGCCCTTGAGCAAGGTACTTACCCTCAGTATATATCCAGCTGTTTAAATGTATGCAATTTAAATGCTGTGCAAAAGTTCGCTCTGGATAAGAGCGTCTGCCAAGTCCCCGTAATGTAATAGACAGAATAGTTCAGAATGCATTAATTATACCCGTAAAAAGATCTTTAGTGAATTTGAAAGCAGACAAAGCAAACACTTACACACCATAACAAGACATAACAGCAACACACAAGAGAACATAAGGGGAAAGGGCATTAAAAAGCGACCCCGTGTGTATGTTGCCCCGTGTATACTGAACATAGACAGCACGTGAACGTGCATGCATGTACTGTATATGAGTGTGTGCACAATGGGCTCTACATCTATTTCACTGTAAACACCAGTGTGTATGAACATGACTCCCGGTGGAACTGGACCTGTTTGGAGTTCCACCCCGCTAAATTTATGATGGGCAATACTACAGTTTATCCCTCACCACTTAAGTTATATATATATATATATATATATATATATATATATATATATATATATATATATATATATATATATATATATATGTTACCATATGAAACGTGATCAAACAATCTGTTTAAAAATTGTAATCTAAAATTTAACACGGACCAGGAATACCTACGAACACTAATTTGTTCAGCGACCCCAGGTGCCGCAAATTAAGACGAATGATTGCAGTGCCAGGGGAGAGAGGTGCTGCGCGAGCCCAAGCCGAACGACAGCTCAGAAGTTCCTCGCTAATTTACACAGACAGTGTAAGTGTAAACAATTTTTTACTAACATTACTGATAAAACACAAGGCGTTTCAGTCATGAAAACAAAGAAAAGTCGAAGTATGGTTTGTCAGTTGCGTCCGTTTAGAGGGCTGCCAGAAGTGAATATCCATTGCAATTGGACACGTCTGACAAACATCCAGCTCGTGTTTACAAACGACACGCTTCAAACGGAAGTATTATTGTTTTTCTGCTTAAATATTTGGGAAACGTAAGTACACACCTTCACCTTCTAGTTTAATGGAAATTTTAAACACTTTAAATGTCGCGAAATGACTGCGCTGGGTCTTTAATGCACAGGCTGGCTAGCTAGCTAGTTAGCAGTAACTAACCAATGTTTTATAGAACGCCCGCATAGTGCCGACGAAACTGATATTGCTAATTGCTGATTAAAGTGTCTTAAGCAGCTAAGGGCTTGTATTCAGAACTCAGTAGATGTCGATTTTTATGCTTTGAGGTAGGCAATGTAAATACGTATTCGGGTGTCTCATAGTCATAAATAAACGGTCGGAGATGAGGGATTCTATGGAACGACCGAAACTATCAGCAAGTATGAACAGAGGATGTCCAATTTAACAGACTTGGTGAACTTGAGACTTGTTTGATATGTCAGTAACACTAAGTCATGTAGAACTGATAGGGAAGAAAACCATAAGTGTACTTTTCTCTTGCCCCGGTATATTTCAACAAAATGAGGCGTCTGTGTGCTTGAGTGCCGGGCTGCCTGCACGTGTGTAAGTTCTGTTTTCTTGTACCTCGGGAGAAGAGGGAGCCGCCGGCACTTCCGATTGGCTGCTGGACGTCATCACTGAGCCATTAACGTCTGCTGACACCTGTGTCGGCGGACACGCCCCCTCGACCGTGACAGTCTCGAGACCAGGTATGGAAGAAAGCTTGCGGGAGGTACAATGAGACTTGTGCACATCGAAAATGTAACATTTCCCAAAATCAAATTATATTAAAACGTCTAATG